>CM065599.1:37152556-37340686 GCA_033119425.1 Bufotes viridis | reverse complement strand
ACACCACTAACCAAAAAAAAGTTCCAAGGGAAGAACATGACAAAAAGCAGCACTGTGGCCTGTAGCTTTGCTAACATGTCCTATGGTGATTTGCCCAGAAGTCACTAAGGGATCTGTGGTTATGTATGTTCCCAGAAGTCACTAAGGGATCTGTGGTTATATCTTTGGCCACAATTCACATAGAAGCTATAGTTATATGAATTATATCCCCCTGTAAAAAAAAAACAAGCCTTGTTGTAAAGTTGGATCTTGACTCATAAGGGGTCACTTCCAATAGGTGGCACTAGTGAGATGGTTCTCTTTCTTGGGAGATACCTCTTTGCATATGTGTTTCCCATGGAGCATTGCCAATAAGTCTCCCTACAGGACTGGTCTCTTCATGGAGATTCAGCAGCCTGCCTATATCAAACAATGGTGAGAATGCTGACCAACAGGCAGAGCTGATTAGTTGGCAGTAGCCTTACATCATCTACAGGAGACAGGAAGCAGCTCGGAGAAGATGTGACATCAGCACAACACAGAAGGCCAAGAAGATTTTCAGTCCTCATCTAAGGTATTCCTCATCAGTGGCTATGCTATGGTCCAGGTACAATCTGATATTTTCCTACAATCACACAAGAGACAGCATCAGGAATAGTGTTCAGCAAATCGAAGTTCACAAAGTTGACTTTGATCCGAATTTCAGGGTAAATTCAATTTTCCTCGAAGCCAAATAATTTTCCCTAAAATGGAGGTAAAAAAAAAATTCATACTCACCTCATCCATTTGTGCACAAATCATCTTGTTCGAAGATCCCGAGCGAATTCCTGTGTGCGGTGACGTATGACATCACCACACCGTGAAATTTCGCATTGGATCTTTAATCTTCAAAGATGGACAGACACTTTGCGATCAAATGGATAAGGTGATAAGGAAACTATAGGCCGGTAAGTTTAACATCTGTTGTGGGGAAACTGTTTGAAGGGTTTCTAAGAGGTGCTATCTTGGACTATCTCAATGAAAATAAGCAAATAACGCCATATCAGCATGGCTTCATGAGGGATCGGTCATGCCAAACTAATTTAATCAGTTTCTATGAGGAGGTAAGTTCTAGACTTGACAGCGGCAAATCAATGGATGTTGTATATCTGGACTTCTCCATTTGACATTGTACCACATAAAAGGTTAGTATATATAATGAGGATGCTCGGACTGGGAGAAAATGTCCGTATGTGGGTAAGTAACTGACTGAGCGATAGAAAACAGGGGGTGGTTATTAACGGTACACACTCAGATTGGGTCACTGTCACTAGTGGGGTACCTCAGGGGTCAGTACTGGGCCCTATTCTCTTCAATATGTTTATTAATGATCTTGTAGAAGGCCTGCACAGTAAAGTAAAATATTATTTTTTTCAGATGACACTAAACTGTGTAAAGTAATTAACACGGAAGAGGACAGTTTTCTGCTACAGAGGGATCTGGATAGATTGGAGGCTTGGGCAGAAAAATGGCAGATGAGGTTTAACATTGACAAATGTAAAGTTATGCACATGGGAAGGAATAATGCAAGTCAACCATACATACTAAATGGTAAAACACTCGGTAACACTGACATGGAAAAGGATCTAGGAATTTTAATAAACTGCAAACTAAGCTGCAAAAACCAGTGTCAGGCAGCTGCTGGCAAAGCCAATAAAATAATGGGTTGCATCAAAAGGGGCATAGATACCCGTGATGAGAACATAGTCCTACCACTTTACAAATCACTAGTCAGACCACACATGGAGTACTGTGTACAGTTCTGGGCTCCTGTGAACAAGGCAGACATAGCAGAGCTGGAGAGGGTTCAGAGGAGGGCAACTAAAGTAATAACTGGAATGAGGGATCTACAGTACCCTGAAAGGTTATCAAAATTAAGGTTATTTACTTTAGAAAAAAGACGACTGAGGGGAGATCTCATAACTATGTATAAATATATCAGGGGTCAATACAGAGATCTCTCCCATCATCTATTTATCCCCAGGACTGTGACGAGGGGATATAGCTACTAGAGAGGGGTCGTTGATCCAGGGAGTTATTCTGATTGCCTGAATGGAGCCGGGAAGGAATTTTTTATTCCCCTTAAGTGGGGAAAATTGGCTTCTACCTCACAGGTTTTTTTTTTCCCTTCCTCTGGATCAACTAGCAGGATGACAGGCTGAACTGGATGGACAGATGTCTTTTTTCGGCCTTATGTACTATGTTACTATTTACAAATGTTTTTAACAGATTAACCCCTGACAGCCCTCAATTATCATCTCAGATGCCACGATCAGCGATGAATGCGACATCTGAGGGGTTCAATGACGGTGGTGGTGGTGGGGGCGGCACAATCACTGTTCCCCGTCATTGCTCCCGCTACTCACAAAGAAATGCTCTTTGTGATAAAGGTGAACAGAAGGTTCTGACGAAACGCGGTTCTCCTGGGGTGATTACATATTATTGGTAGGTATGATTTATCCACCAGTTATTATTGTAGGAGGGAGTTATTTATGAGATGTTGCTGCATTATTGTTTAGCACTGGCTATTACTTGTATATTAATTTAATAAAGATTGTAAAAATTGTTATATGTTTTGAGCTAGACTCATGTCTTTATGCAGGATAATTCACTTTAATTTAGAGAATAAAAGGGGAACTGTGATTAGTCTCTCTGGCAAACATGATTCCATTTTGTCTGAGGCAGTTTTGGTTCATGAGGCCTTCAGTGTGCACGCACTGAAATATAAGACCATAGCTGCCAACTCTGCTGCATTTGCCGAGACTGTCCCTGATTTTCTGAGACAGTCCCGGCAAATTTGTGCTGTGACGGGATAAAAATGGGTGGAGCTTACAGAAAACCACACCCACAAATGGGTGTTTCTTGGCGGGTCTAGGATGTTCCCAGGGGGCTTATATGCCCCAATTTTACCAACTCAAATGTTGGTAAGTATGTAAGTGGCTGCAATGATGGGAAGGATTCAGGAATTATATATATTCAAAGTGTTTTGCTGCTCACAATGGACATCCTTCCTGTTTCCAGTCACAAATCCTCTTCTGACAGACAATCCATCCGTATCCATACGCTCTTTCTATCGTTTTGTCCACCCACTCCCTGCTTATGGGTTAAAAGTGTGCAATATTATATGATGACATTGAGTGGTACCGTGTTATACACCGAAATATACCGAAATACCAATGTGCCACTGAGATCAGCCATGGAGGGCGAGGGAAGATCAGGCAGAAAGGGAGATGGGGTGCTCTGCAGCTAAGCCTGAGCTTCAAACTATCAGCACAGATATTATCTAGAAATGAATGGTAGGAGCTCTGGCCTGATAGTAAACTAAGGTTCTTTTCACATTGTGTTGGAAAGCTCCCAGCATATATGTAAAACAGATCCATAAGGCCCCATTTTCCCAAGAGAGGCCAAAAGAGTGTGCTTCAGGCTTCCATTAAGCTGGAGTATGTTGGTAGACCGCCATGTGGTGTATGACTAAGCTTTTCTATGCAGAAATATCCTGCAAAAAAGTATAACGTGCAATATATGTTTGATAACAATGGGAGTCAATGGGCGACTTTACATCGGACTACACTCGGCAATACTCCTGACATAGACATCTGACGAAAGGCTCTGATGTGATTTGAAGGAGACATACCAACCCTGTCAGATAATGAAACAAGGGAAGAGCTCCTAAACCCCCAGGAGGGCTGCCAAATCTCTCAGAATGTTAGGGCTCTATTCGATAGAGAGTGACACTTAAAACGCTGATCTCTGCTGATAGGGATGAAGTGAGAAGAATTGGCAAGTTAGCCTAAGAGCCATGCCCATGATCTTAACTGCAGAAAGTCTGAGCTCCTTCAGCTCCTCCAGAATGGGTCATTTATCAAGACTGCCATTTTGAACACTAACCTTAATATCCCCCCTGCAACGCTTAATTTATGATGAGCCGCCCACCATAAAATCATCATAAATTAAGTGCAATCTTTGGCAGTCTATATGCCTAGAATTGAATCTATGCCTGTTTGTACCTTGCAGAGATCATCATTTACGTCAGAAGACTGCTGGGGCTGATGGCCTCACCAACATCATGCCATGTCTCCTTTTTGGAAAGTGGGAACAATGGGATAAAAACACCATTTGCACAAACAATTTAGAGCAAACGATGCCTAATAAGTTGCAAGTCCACACCACTTTGTTGGCATAGGTGCTCAATAAATGACCCCTAGGTCACCAAGTGACGATCACGATTTTCAATCGAATCCACATCCTTAGCTAGTAGATACAATAAAAACTGTAGCTGTGATCATTAGTCATAGGGCCTTTGGGTTGGTCTAAGGCAGTGGTCCTCAACTTCAGTCCTCAGGGCCCTCCTGCCGGTCATGTTTTCAGGATTTCCTTAGTATTGGGCAGCTGATATAATTAGTGTCCATCCATCAGGATTTACCACGGGTATTCATTCTGTGGGATACTCCCAAATCCTGACCAGCAAGTGGACCCTGAGCACTGGAGTTGGGGAACCCTGGTCTAAGGGACATATAGTAGTGCTCCTTCATCCCATTATGACAATGATTTTTATATTTAGAGGTAGACTATAGCTGCTTATATTGGGGCAAATTATTTTGGGATAGGGAAAATGCAGAGCACAAAACAAGACATGAAGCAACAATGCTAAAAAAAACAAAGCAAAACAAGAATTACATTAGTTCATGGGGCTAGCAGTATATAAAAGTAATAAGAAAATTAGGCCCCTGTGCAAAAAAATACATAAAAAATGCAAAAATATAGAGAATCATGCCGACAGATTCTCCTGCAGGCGTACTGCCTAGTGGGGTTGATAAAAAACCTGAAAACCCACATGTTCAGGAAAGTCTACCACCTGCAACTAGCATGCTGCCACCACACTGCCAGACGAGCAGCTTCTACCCTCACCTACTGTGTTCTTCCCGCTTGCCTTGTAGATTGTAAGCTCTTGCGGGCAGGGTCCTCTCCCCTCTGTACCAGTCTGTTAATAGTTTCTTGTTTCTTGTATTTTTATATTATGTATGTGTAATCCCCTCTTAATATACAGTGCCATGGAATCAATGGTGCTTTCAAAGAAATAATAATAATATGTTTAAATATGATATACTGTATATATTATATCTAAATGTTTAAACATCATTAGTTATTTTTTTATTTTAATGTTTTTGATATTTTTTAAATCACAAACATAACATTGAAGCAAATCTGATAAGTAGAGAGTGCAAAAAGAAAGAAAACCTGGAGACAGATGGTTAATACACTTAACATTTAGATTTTTTGTCACAGAAATAACGATTAAAAAAAATCCCATCGTCAACCAGTGTAAATAAAATGGCCATAGATTATTGAAGAAATGTTCAGTCATCAGAGCAGAAATGTCCACATGGGCTTTTAAATTCCATATACTAGGAATGATCTATGTCTAAGTGAATATAGCTAAGCACACATCATCCCTTATTTGTGAAGCCATCAAACATGTCATGACTGGCTTGGCTTCCTATAGAGCTGTTCTTGGTATAAAGTTTATGAATACGCTGAGAATAGGAAAACATTTGGCCCGTAACTTCTTGATATTTAGCTCAGGGAGATGTTATGATCACAATTAGACATTTGGAAGCATATGTCATGGTTGATAATGCCGTGGATTGTGCGGTTAAAGGCACTTAGCTATCATAACCCATGACAGTGGCCTTCCTGTGACAAATTGCTAAATTGCATAAGGCTAAGGAATATAAAACAGGGAATGAAGAGTAAGTGGAGGGTTTTGTGAGTGAAAACAAATACTGTGATTGTAGTTTGTTGCAGCAAATAAACAAGCGCTCGTTTGGGGCTTGCCAGACTTATTTGGAAGCCTGCCATTAATGATCCAGTCATTGAAATTATGAGCTTATAAAACTCCATATTTTGCTTCCTCTTGTAATGAAATTTCATGCGAATGTAGCCCTGAGGTAGCTTCTTCTATATGCAGATTTTTTATACTGTACAAACAAAATATAAATCTCCTTATTCTGCCTTCCTAGTTGACCAGTTAAAGGAAAATTTAGCTTTAAACTGAAATTTAAAGGTGGATATTTCAAGTGTTAGGCTAAGTTTCAAGGAATTACATAGTGACAGTGCAGTACTCATATGATCTAGCTCTCTTGGTTTAAAGCAAGTACCACTCAATAATAAAAATGTTGGCGTTTTGGTAAATCAAAACTCAGAGAAATAGCCGGTTTGCTAATTATTTTTGACAATGTTGACTTTTTGACCATATGAAGTTCTTTCATACTGGTTGTTACTTTTGCATGGTGAGCTACAGTCAATGGAGTCAGACCACGCAGTTGCTATGGGGTCCAACAGGTTGGTGCACCCAGCTGGTTGGTCCACCACACCCTCTCAGGAGTTCCTCTCAGCTCCTCCCCCCTTTTGGAGGCTTCTGTCAGCTGTTCCAAGGAATCCCTGTTCTTTTCAATGGAGTCCCAGCATTGCACTCTGATGTGAAGGGAATGGACTTGCAACCCACTAGCAGGGGACGTGGCTGCTACGGGGCCTGAAGAAGGTGCCCACCCAGGAGGAGGACTGAAAGATTTTTTTTGTCAAGGTCCCTCAACATTATTATACACTGACATTATATACAGTGACAGTATGTACAGGGACATGACATACAGTATATACCTGTTGGAAACGGATGGAGGGGCTGCCTGGCCTAGCTATCTTGACTAGCAGTAGTAGTGACGGTTGCACGGGAGAAGGGGGTTGCTGAGGTGGGTCCCGTTCAAAAATTTTCTGTGGGGCCCAGTCATGTCTAGTTGCAAAAGTATAATTTATTTAGTAATGACAAAAAACATAATGACGGAAAATACATTTCTGTATATACCTGGTATATCACAAAAAACTATCCCTTATATGGCTAGTTTCACAGAGAAACAAGGAAGTTGTGGCACTCGGAATATGGTAGCTCAATTTTTTTCATAAACGTGCAGAAAGAATAAAACATAAAAAACTATACTTAACATATTTGTTTGCCCTATAAGAGGCACTTGTCCATTAAAGGCACATAGGTTTTAGAGGAGGAAAAAAGCAGACCCCCAATAAAACCCCCTAGCGTTAATTAGATTCCAGCTCAGACCTCCAATCAAACCTCAGATCAATCCCACCGTTAGGCTGGGTTCACATGGGCGTCATGTTTGACGCCCGGATTGGATGCGGGTGCGTTGCGGGAATATGCGCGATTTTTCCGCAAACTTTTGTAATCGCCGTGTTTGGTACCCAGACCCGAAGCCGGACTTCATCACTGAAGTCCGGTTTCGGGTTGAGTATTCTGGTGATTTTATTATTTTCCCTTATAACATGGTTATAAGGGAAAATAATAGCATTCTTAATAAAGAATGCTTTGTAGAATGAGGATTAAAGGGTTAAACATAAAAAACTTAACTTACCTTAGCCACTTGATCGCGTAGTTGGCGATCTCTCTTCTCTCTTCATGCTTTAGCTGAAGTCTAAAGGACCTGTGATGACGTCACATCAGATGGTCCAATCACATGGTCCATCACAGATCATGTGATTGGACCATGTGATGTGACGTCATCACAGGTCCTTTAGACTTCAGCTAAAGCATGAAGAGAGAAGAGAGATCGCCAACTACGCGTTTTTTATGTTTAACCCTTTAATCCTCATTCTACAAAGCATTCTTTATTAAGAATGCTATTATTTTCCCTTATAACCATGTTATAAGGGAAAATAATAAAGATCGGGTCCCGTCGCTTAGCAACCATGCGGGAAAATCGCACAGCATCCGCACTTGCTTGCGGATGCTTGCGATTTTCCCGCAGCCCCATTCACTTCTATGGGGGCTGCGTTGTGTGAAAAACGCAGAATATAGGACATGCTGCGATTTTCACGCAACGCAGAAGTGATGCGTGAAAATCACCGCTCATGTGCACAGCCCCATAGAAATGAATGGGTCCGGATTCAGTGCGGGTGCAATGCGTTCACATCACGCATTGCACCCGCGCAGAAAACTCGCCCGTGTGAATGCAGCCTTAGACTTTCAATGTTAATCAGACCTCAGTTCATAGCCTCAATCAAACCCCCAGTGTAAATCAGACCTCAGATCAGACCTCTAATAAGACCCTTAGTGTTAATTGGATTCCAGCTCAGATAAAACCCTCAATGTTAATCAGAACCCCAATCAGACCTCAGATCAGACCCCCAATAAAACCCCTAGTGTTAATTAGATTCCAGCTCAGACCTCCAATCAGACCTCAGATCAATCCCACCGTTAGACTTTCAATGTTACTCAGACCTCAGTTCAGAGCCTCAATCAAACCCCCAGTGTAAATCAGACCTCAGATCAGACCTCTAATAAGACCCTTAGTGTTAATTAGATTCCAGCTCAGATAAAACCCACAATGTTAATCAGAACCCCAATCAGACCTCAGATCAGACCCCCAATAAAACCCCTAGTGTTAATTAGATTCCAGCTCAGACCTCCAATCAGACCTCAGATCAATCCCACCGTTAGACTTTCAATGTTAATCAGACCTCAGCTCAGAGCCTCAGTGTGGGGCCAGTGTATACTGTATGTGGAGTCTGCTTGCCCTGAATATTTTGGAGGCTGCTTGGCAGCAGATCACCAAGCAATAAATGACAAAAAGAAAGCATATAAATCACTAAAACAGGAGGGGAGTCAGGAAGCACTGAAAAACTATAAGGAAAAAAATAGAACATGTAAAAAACAAATAAAAGCGGCCAAACTAGAGACCGAGAGATTAATTGCCAAAGAGAGTAAAACTAACCCTAAAATTTTCTTCAATTATATAAATGTTAAAAAGTATAAATCTGAAGGTGTCGGCCTTTTAAAGAGTAATGAAGGAGGAGTTGCAGAGAGGGATGAGGAGAAAACAAAGTTGTTAAATATTTTTCTCTCCAATGTATTCACTGAGGAAAATAAACTGTCAGATGAAATGCTGAATGTAAAAATAAATCCCCCATTAAAAGTGCCCTGTCTGACCCAGGAAGAAGTACAACAGCGACTTAAAAAGATTAAAATAGACAAATCGCCAGGACCGGATGGCATACACCCCCGTATCCTAAGGGAATTAAGTAATGTCATAGCCAGACCTTTATTTCTGATATTTACGGACTCTATACTGACAGGGAATGTTCCACAGGATTGGCGCATAGCAAATGTGGTGCCAATATTCAAAAAGGGTCCAAAAACAGAGCCCGGAAACTATAGGCCGGTAAGTTTAACATCTGTTGTGGGGAAACTGTTTGAAGGTTTTCTGAGAGACGCTATCTTAGAGGATCTCAATAAAAATAAGCAAATAACGCCATATCAGCATGGCTTCATGAGGGATCAGTCATGCCAAACTAATTTAATCAGTTTCTATGAGGAGGTAAGTTCTAGACTTGACAGCGGCGAATCAATGGATGTCGTGTATCTGGACTTCTCCAAAACATTTGACACTGTACCACATAAAAGGTTAGTATATAAAATGAGAATGCTTGGACTGGGAGAAAATGTCTGTATGTGGGTAAGTAACTGGCTGAGTGACAGAAAACAGAGGGTGGTTATTAACGGTACACACTCAGATTGGGTCACTGTCACTAGTGGGGTACCTCAGAGGTCATTACTTTGCCCTATTCTTTCAATATATTTATTAATGATCTTGTAGAAGGCCTGCACAGTAAAATATTATTTTATTTTTTGCAGATGACACTAAACTGTGTAAAGTAATTAACACTGAAGAGGACAATATACTGCTACAGAGGGATCTGGATAGATTGGAGGCTTGGGCAGATAAGTGGCAGATGAGGTTTAACACTGACAAATGTAAAGTTATGCACATGGGAAGGAATAATGCAAGTCACCTGTACATACTAAATGGTAAAACACTCGGTAACACTGACATGGAAAAGGATCTAGGAATTTTAATAAACTGCAAACTAAGCTGCAAAAACCAGTGTCAGGCAGCTGCTGCCAAGGCCAATAAGATAATGGGTTGCATCAAAAGGGGCATAGATACCCGTGATGAGAACATAGTCCTACCACTTTACAAATCGCTAGTCAGACCACACATGGAGTACAGTGTACAGTTCTGGGCTCCTGTGAACAAGGCGAACATAGCAGAGCTGGAGAGGGTTCAGAGGAGGACAACTAAAGTAATAACTGGAATGGGGCAACTACAGTACCCTGAAAGGTTATCAAAATTAGGGTTATTCACTTTAGAAAAAAGACGACTGAGGGGAGATCTAATAACTATGTATAAATATATAAGGGGTCAGTACAGAGATCTGTCCCATCATCTATTTATCCCCAGGACTGTGACGAGGGGACATCCTCTGCGTCTGGAGGAAAAAAGAGGATTCTTTATGGTAAGAGCAGTGAGACTATGGAACTCTCTGCCTGAGGAGGTGGTGATGGTGAGTACAATAAAGGAATTCAAGAGGGGCCTGGATGTATTTCTGGAGTGTAATAATATTACAGGTTATAGCTATGGGTCGTTGATCCAGAGAGTACTTCTTTCCTCTGGATCAACTAGCAGGATGACAGGCCGAACTGGACGGACAGATGTCTTTTTTCGGCCTTATGTACTATGTTACTTTGTTACTATGTTACCTTACCGTGGTGGATGGGCATAAATGTTTTTGCTAACAACCTTACATTCATTACTATTAGTTTATATGTTTTGTGTTAGCAGAGTACTGTTGCATTGTATTTGATTTTTATAAAAACCTTATAGCAGTCAGAGTATGGTGATGCAAAGAACAAATCGGATTTTTCAATGTTTTTTTAATATTAAAACACAAGAAAAACTGTGAAAATTTGGTCTCACTGTAATCGTACTGACCCTGGGAATGAAGGTAACAGGTCAGTTTTACTGTATACATTTCTGCTTCCCACTACATTGTATGTAATAATCAGTAGTGCCACTGGAAAGTACAACTTGTCCCACAAAAAAACAAGCCCTCATACTTTTACCCTGGGTTCAGACCTGAGCGTTCTTGAAACGCGGGTTTTACGCACGTTTTTGTCGCGCGTATTTCAGCACGTTTTTGCAAATAGGAAGCGCACGTTCGTACGCGCGTTCTTGTGATTGACTACTGTGGTGTCAATCACAAAACGCACGACAAACGCCCCAAAAAAAGCTCAAGTACTTGTTTATGCGTCGGGCGTTTTACAGCGCGTTCAAACGCGCTGTAAAACGCTCAAGTGAGAACCAGGGCCATAGGAAAGCATTGGTTTTTATGTGTTGAGCGTTTTCAGCGCGTTTGAACGCGCTGTAAAACGCTCAGGTGTGAACTTAGGGTTATGTGAATGAACAAATAAAAAAGTTATGGCTTTGATGAGGCAGCGAGTAAAAAACGGAATTTTTTTTTGAAATTCTGACAACTGTAAGGTTCTGAAGGAGTTTATGAGATGTGGCAATGTGAGCACTGATGTGTGCAGTAAAGTCCCGGGGAAGCATGACAAAAGGGGTGTTTTTTGCATCGGGAGCATGTCACCAAGAGGTCTGGCCCCTAGAAAGGTGGCTACTAAGTTAGCTGGTGGACACCAAAATAGTTAGTATAGCTGATTCCAGCTAGTCCGGGGCGAGATTTTACTGGGAACAGGCAATGTGCTGGGTGGGTGCCTGTTCCCCATGATACAGTCTGGGACTTAGGGCATGCTCACGTCCAGGGATTCCATTTAATCTGGTTGCTGGACCTGGGTGTGTCTCACTCTGGAGAGTGTGCAGACAGAGGCCTGGTGAGGCTCTGTCAGTGTGGTCTCAGCAAGGCTGAGGGGCCACAAGGCTATGCAATAGCCTGGACTTTGGGGGGACTCAGCGACGCCCGGGAACAAGGATTGAAAGGTCAGAGTTGGGAGGACTGCTACACCACAACCCCCTCCAAAGGTACTGCACTCGTTACAGCCTGAGGGCTGGTGGACTGTATGGCTGAGGTAAGCTGCACCTGGTTCCATGTGTGAACGCTATCGTATAGCCGAGTTAGGCCTCATGCACACGAACGTATTTTGGGTCCGCGTCCGAGCCGCGGACCCATTCACTTCAATGGGGCCACAAAAGATGCGGACAGCACTCCGTGTGCTGTCCGCGTCCTTTGCTCCGTTCCGTGGCCACGCAAAAAAAATATAGCATGTCTTATTATTGCCCGTTTTGCGGACAAGAATAGGCATTTCTACAATGGGCAAATTGTGGAACGGAAAGCGGAACAGCTTCCGTGTTTTGCGGATTGCGGACCGTATGTGTTTTGCGGTCCGCAAACCGCAGATCCACAAAACACGGAAGCTGCTCTGCGTTCCGTTCCGCAATTTGCAGAATGGAACGCGGCCCATTGTAGAAATGCCTATTCTTGTCCGCAAAACGGACAAGAATAGGACATGCTCTATTTTTTTTTTTGCGGGGCCGCGGAACGGAGTGGCCTCATTGAAGTGAATGGGTCCGCGTCCTAACCGCAAAATATGCAGCTCGGACGCGGACCAAAACAACGGTTGTGTGCATTAGGTCTTAGGTAGAGCCCAGGCGGGCAGTCTTTTTTTTTTTTTTTTTTATCAAATCTGTTTTTATTGAAACAGCAAAATGAAACCGTACAGATCACAATGTGACGGCCAGAGGCGGGCAGTCTTTTGTTTTATGCCATGGGGTGTATGAAGAGTGTCAAATAAATCGCACTGTTTGGACCTGAAATCCAGTGGTTATGAAGATAATTCTGTGAGAATGACCCCTGAATAAAAGACGATCCCTACATATGGTGGAGGATGCGTGCAAGAGAAAGGCAATGGCCGGTTTCTAGGGGCAACGACGAGACAGCGGGTGCTGCTGAAAGCTGTTTTTTGCCGTGTGTGGAGTTAAAGGGACGGAAGCTTTCTTCTGTTGTCCAGTGGACCAGGTGCTGCTCGTAAGAGTGTGAGCTATTTTGCTGTGGTGCAAGTAAAACTGCTGTGAATTAAAGGGCCAGTAGCCCAGCAAAAGGGGACTAGTTGCTTAAAATTTTTCCTGCTACCATGGGTCTCATGGAAGAGTACGTCCAGCAGTGCTGGCGCATACAGCAGGGAGAAGAAATGGCCATAGCGATTGGCTACACTAAAAACGAATTGGTGAAATTTGATGCCGAGCGAGAGGCTGTGGAGGCGCAGTTGCAGCTGGCCCTGAGGAAAGGGTTCTCAACGCTGTAAGGACCCTACCCAAAGTTCCAAGAGGTTGGTGGTGTGTCGGGAGTATAGGGGGAAAAGCAAAGAGATGCCGTTGCTAACAGCAACAGTCGGGAAGATAAAGAGGGGGAGAGCGGTTCGGCTCTTAGGAGGTCGAGTGTTCCCTACCAGTCGAGACAGTTCTAGAGAGGATGTGCAGAGGATCTGCGAGGCGGTTGCTAGGGGCAACCAACCACAACAGCGTGCGGCTGTCCAACAGTTATGGAGCGGAGCAAGTGGCTCATATTCTGCGGCTGCAGATCCCAAGGACAGGTCTCCCGAGAGTGTGACTCCCGTCTGGAAGAGGATGGAGTCACGGCGTTTCTCGTAGCAACCACTGCAATCAGAATTCTGCAGGTGATTTTATAATAGAGGATCCTGAAGTATCTTTGGCTCCCGGGACTGCCAAACCTGTGACATCGCTGGGTAAGATCGTTCCTGTAATTAAACAGACCCAGTGATAGTGAGCCGGCGGCCGGGGATACCTGCTGGGCCGGTGAGGGATAAATCACCGAGGCGAGGAACTGTCTCGGAAGTGTGTGACATTGGAGAAAACGCAATGTCTGAACAGGCAGGTAAGCCTGTTGCGGTTGCTCCCTCCCAGGAATCTGCAGGGGAGAATGTTACTGTGTTGCCCAAAGTGCCCGTGATCAAGGCTAGATCTGGAATGGCGAAAATCAGAGATCCCATGCTAGCCTGGGTAAGAGGTAACACCACAGTAAAACCTGAAAGTGTTAAATTATGTGGATAATGCAGACTATGCCGTGGTTCTCACTGAGGATGAGACTACTGTGAAAATGGGGACTGATGAACCTGGTGGAGTGGGGCCCCTAGAGAGGGGGCCACTAAGTTAGCTGGTGGACACCAAAATAGTTAATATAGCTGGTTCCAGGGCGGGATTTTACTGGGAACAGGTAATGTGCTGGGTGGGTGCCTGTTCCCCATGCTCCAGTCCGGGACTTAGGGCATGCTCACGTCCAGGGATTCCATTTAATCTGGTTGCTGGACTTGGGTGTGTCTCACTCTGGAGAGTGTGCAGACAGAGGCCTGGTGAGGCTCTGTCTGTGTGGTCTCGGCAAGGCAAGGCTGAGGGGCCACAAGGCTATGCATAGACTTTGAGGGGACTCGGCGACGCCGAGGAACAACGGTCGAAAGGTCAGAGTTGGGAGGACTGCTACACCACAACCCCCGTCTAAAGGTACTGCACTCGTTACAGCCTGAGGGCTGGTGGACTGTATGGCTGAGGTAAGCCGCACCTAGTTCCATGTGTGAACGCTATCGTATAGCCGAGTTAGGGATACGTTGTTTATTATGTTAAGGTAGAGCCCAGACGGGCAGGCTTTGTTTTATGCCATGCTGTGTATGAAGAGTGCCAAATAAATCGCACTGTTTGGACCTGAAACCCAGTGGTTATGAAGATAAGGCCTCATGCACACGGCCGTTGTTTTGTTCCACGTCTGAGCAGCATATTTTGTGGCTCGGGCGCGGACCTATCGAATGTTTAGGTAGAGCCCGTCTGCTGTCCGCATCCGTTGCTCCGTTCTGTGGCCCCGCAAAAAAAAAAAAAAATAGAGCATGTCCTATTCTTGTCCGTTTTGCGGACAAGAATAGGCATTTCTACAATGGGCCGCGTTCTGTTCCCACAAATTACGGAACAGAACGCGGATCAGCTTCCGTGTTCTGTGGATTCGCGGTTTGAGGACCACAAAACACATACTGTAGTGTGCATGAGGCCTAATTCTGTAAGAATGACCCCCAAAAAAGAGACGATGCTTACAGAGAAGATTTATGTTCCTGTGGCCAAAATAAATCAGGCCTCCACAATATTGCCTCTCTGATTTCTCGGAAAAGGGGAAAAAAGGATCCCGGTACCAGTCCAGCATTTTACAATAGCTGTAGTTTTTATTAATAAATCTAGATGAAATCGGACTTTTTAAATGTGTATTCTTTAATAAAAACTACAACTGATACCGGAATCCTTTTTTCCCCCCTCTTCCGATATATTCCAAGCATCTGGGCTTCTTTTGGTCCTCCACAGTGACCCGATCCTACATGTCCATCAGGAAGTCCATAGCTTGCTGTTTTACAGAGTCGAACATTGATTCTTCACCAGCTTACTTGTGGCTTGACATAACAATATCAGGTGCACTCCTAAGTGCACTTGATTGATTTCTTTATTACACGGGTATCATCCCATGTTGTGCTCTGCTTGTTCTTTTTCTCATACTAGATATTCCCTGATTTCTCAACATCAAGGACTTGTAGCTTCCAGAACCACCTGTGTCCAGAGTAGGGCTCCTTTTACACGGGCGAGAATTCCACACGAGTGCAATGCGTGAAGTCAACGCATTGCACCCGCACTGAATCCGGACCCATTCACTTCAATGGGGCTGTGCAGATTAGCGGTAATTTTCACTCATCACTTGTGCGTTGCGTGGAAATAGCAGTATGTTCTATATTCTGCGTTTTTCATGCATCACAGGTCCTATAGAAGTGAATGGGGCTGCGGGAAAATCGCCAGCATCGGCAAGGAAGTGCGGATGGGGTGCGGTTTAAATTTTTTTTTTTCTTTCCTTCCACACATGGTTGCTAGGAGGCGATAGGGATGAGCAACCCAATTAAAGTCTATTTACTGTATTATTTTCCCTTATAACATGGTTATAAGGGAGAATAGCATTCTTAATACAGAATGCTTCCTAAAATGTGGATTGAGGGGTTAAGAAATAAAAAAAAATTAACACACCCCATCCAATTGATCGCGCAGCCGGGCATCATCTTCTTTCTTCCTCTTTCAGGATAAAATCCACAGAATACCGAACCTGAACTTTTGTGAAGAAGTCCTGGTTCGGGTCTAGGTACCAAACATTCAGATTTTTCTCACATGCGTGCAAAACACTGTGCAACGCATTGCACTCGCAGCAAAAAAGATTTCCCGCAGCGCACCCGCATTCTATCCGGGCCTCACATGTGTGAAAGAGGCCTAAGACCTCTAAACAAAAACCTGTAGGCCCCTGGATTCCTCTGCCAGTACTGATGCTCCGTGACAGCACATTGATATATGGATTTCATCGCTGACGCTCACATTCACTCCCAATAATTGTCCACAACGTTGGGCTGTGTAAATCCAGCATAAGACTATTTTAAAGGTCAAAAACGCAGCGAAATCAATATGTCACATACATCAATACCTAAACTCATAGGAGTTAATGTGTGCAATTTATAAATCCAAAATGACTCATCACTTCACTGTAGCCAAAGTATCAAATCCTCCTCATACGGTAGAAGTTGTGGAGGCGGCTGTAACTGTTTATTATGGAGGGGGAGGAAATAATTAAACTTTACTTTCTACAGGGAAAGTCAGAAATCAGGATGAGCAGTAGTGACTTGTTTAATGTCGGGTACAGCTAGACTTAAAATGAAATTGGGACGTCTCTGAGTTGGATCAGTTAATTTTAATCAGGTTCCGTACCCAACCATTATTCCCGTTATATAAATGTTTTTCTTGTTGTTTTTTTTTTCTTTTTTTTTTTCTTTCCATTTTTAAACTTGTTGTCACGGCTGAGATATGGCTTTCTACTGACCTCTTATATTTGGAGCACTTGTGTATAGACAAGGTAGGGGTCTCAACAGCAAAGGGGGGGAAGGTCCTGGTGTTTGTTTCCCCCTCTCCTCGTGTTCCATGACCCTTAGACCAATTCCTCACCCTTGGGCCTCATGCACACGACAGTATTTTTTTGCAATCCGCAAAACGGGGTTCTGCTGTTCCGTGATCCGTGTCAGTTTTTGCTTCCGTTGTGTTTCCGTGTGTCTTAGTTTTTTTTTTTTTTGCGGACATGACCCAAAAGATTTTACCAAAAGACAGGCTGACAATTTTTTCCAAGTGCCTGCCAAGGGATCCGCAAAAAAATTTTATTTTGGAATTTCTGTAGCTGTTATCTGTCTAAGGGTTCATGCACAAGAACGTTGTTTGGTTCTGTATCCGGATGCGGACCCATTCACTTCAATGGGGCCGCAATAGATGCGGACAGCACACCATTTGCTGTACTTACCCATTGCTCCGTTCCAAACATGTCCTATTCCTGTCTGTTTTGCTTTCAAGAATAGGCATTTCTATTATGGGCGACCTGTTCCGTTCTGTAAATTGCAGAACACGTATGGGTGGCATCAGTGTTTTGCAGATCCACAGTTTGCAGACCGCAAAACACGGCGCGTTTGTATGCATGAGCCCTAACATTAACCCTCTGTTAGGTCCAGGGGAAGATCTTGTTAATACGACTAACTGGTAAGTGTCCACTTCCAGTTCCTTTTGTATTCCTGTGACCAACTGAATCCTAATGCATTTTGCTGAATATAAAGTCTCATCTCGCATTAGTATATTCACATTTTCTTAACAAATTGCTATAATGGGGTCTCATTTCCCATGTGTTTCTGCACTTCCTCTACTTCATCTGTAGTTACTTTTCAGAGGTGAGGGGAAGTGATGTGTCGTGTCTCTGCAGTATCGTTTTCAGTCTGATAATGTATGTAAAATCCGGAGATGTGGTTACAGTCACACGTTATTGTGTCATTATACTTTCCATTTTACATACTCTTTAGCTACCACCATCCTTTCAAATGTCCACCGCTAACTATGACAGGATTCATTAGAGTTCATTCTTCAAGTCTCATCCTTAATATGTAGGAAAGAAGACATGTGTTACAGAAGATCCTGAATAGTCCTGTATAAATTCATACTTTTCACATATGTTCTTGTTATTTTCTAATATTTCAATAGGACCAAGATATTCTACCGAGCTATAAAGTATTGCTTGTTACGTAGTTCCCTGGGGCTCACGGTTTATTATTCTCTAACATCTTTATATTTTCTTTTATTTTATGCTGTTTTTAAATTTTTGTGCATTGCAGAAAAAAATAGGTGGCATGTGGTTTATTAAAGAGGATTGGATTTTTGGGGTGGTGGTCTGTGATTCGTGCTGATTTCTATGGCTGCATTGCTACATTGCCACTAGTGATGGGCGCGAATATTGCAACTTCGAGAATATAGGAATATTTAGAATATAGTTATATATATATATATATATATATATATATATATATATATATATATATTCAACTTTTTTTTTTTTTCATCAGTAACCTCCCTTTTTGCTTGTGGCCAATGAGAAGGCTGCAATGTCTTTGTCTGAGCTTAGCAACCTATCCCGAGCAACCAATAGGAAAGTTGCCTACCCCTTACTATATAAGAACCTCCCCAGCAGGCATTTTCTGCAGTTTTTTTATTTTTATTTTTCAGTTCTGAGAGAGACAGCAGTGTCATTGCTGTGATATATATATTTACAGATAGTCAGTGTAGGTTAGATAGTGATATAGTGTAGCTGATAGGTTCCAGTGCAGGGTGTTGGGTAGTGTAATAGGTTCTGCTGTGTGTCCATCCATACATTCATACATAGTGCTGTGATGTCACAAGTTCACAACAATACTTAGTGCACCAATCACTAATATGTAGTCAGACCTGCTAAAATGTGCACCTATAGCGCCAAAATATTCCCATCATTAATTGCTGATTTGTGCAATCGCGAATCTATCGGAGCACTCTATCCGCATATAAAGCTATAGTAATGTTCTGCCGTGCCAACCATTTTCTCCAGTCTCATTAAACTTCAAGCAGTTTGAAAAATCTAGCTATAGTGACCCACGTCTGTATTGTGCGCGCATTACGCGAATATTACATTGCTGATTTTCGCAATCTAGAAAATAATAGCGAATTCCCTAATATAACGATTATTCTGCCAAATATTCGCAAAATATCGTGAATTCGAATATTGCCCCTGCTGCTCATCACTAACTGCCACCCTTGATCATGTGACAGTTGCTGTACCCAAGATCGCTACGAAGCCCTCAGACTCGCATCTCATCCTGACAACAATATGAATGTAAAGTGTTAGTGACCATAGACATAATATGAATTAAGGATAGAGGGGATATGATAGAAACTTTTGAATACATAAAGGGAATCATCACGGTAAAAGAGGAGAGAATATTTAAAAGAAGAGAAACTGCTACAAGCGGACATAGTTTTAAATTAGAAGGTTTAAAAGTAATATCAGGAAGTATTACTTTACTGAGAGAGTAGTGGACGCATGGAATAGCCTTCCTGCAGAAGTGGTAGCTGCAAATACAGTGAAGGAGTTTAAGCATGCATGGGATAGGCATAAGGCCATCCTTCATATAAGATAGGGCCAGGGGCTATTCATAGTATTCAGTATATTGGGCAGACTAGATGGGCCAAATGGTTCTTATCTGCCGACACTTTCTATGTTTCTAATTAGTAAAACCTTGTTGATGGCTTCCAGGCTGGAATATGAGTTGTTGTTTTTTTTTATTATTATTATTTTTTTAATCTATACTGCAGAATGAATATAAATATCTACCAATTATAAGACGCACCTAGGATTTGGAGGAGGAAAATAAGAAAAATTTTCATTAGACCTCAGAGCAGACCCCCAGATCAGACCCCCATCAGCCTCAGATCAGACCCCCATCAGCCTCAGATCAGACCCCCATCAGCCTCAGATCAGACCCCCATCAGCCTCAGATCAGACCCTAAAAAAATAAACTTGCCTTGCTTTCTACGGATGGCGCTGCCACTCACTCTCTGCGCCCTGGTCTTCTTCTGGCCTGCGGTGCACTGAGACCTGATGTTGCACTGCATCAGGTCATGGTGTGCACTTACATACACTACATCCTGATGCTGTACATTGTCAGGACAACGCCCGTAAGAAGACCCAGGGAGGGCGAGTACAGCCAGCACAGCGCATCCTTTACTGCTTGCCACCCCTCCTGCATGCTGATGACTGCTTCTTATGGAAGTGGCCATTAGCATTCGGACTATAAGACGCACTGCAATTTTTCCCTCACTTTTGGGGGTATAAATTGCATCTTGGGCCTCATGCACCCGACCGTTGGTGTTTTGCGGTCTGCAAACCGCGGATCCACAAAACATGGAAACTGCTCTGCGTTCCGCTCCGCAATTTGCGGAACGGAACGCGGCCTATTGTAGAAAAGCCTATTCTTGTCCGCAAAATGGACAAGAATAGGACATGATCTATAATTTTTGCAGGGCCACGGAACAGAGCAAGGGATGCGGACAGCACACGGAGTTTTGTCTACATCTCTTATGGCCCCATTGAAGTAAATGGGTCTGCCCCCGAGCCGCAAAATATGCAGCTCTGACGTGGACCACAACAACGGTTGTGTGCATGAAGCCTTAGTCTGAAAAATACGGTAATAAAAAATTATATGCAGAGTCTAATCATAGTTTCAAACGAGTTTGTTCACTGCAGGAAACATGCTTTATACAGCGGATTTCTCTAGCAGATTTGCTGTGGATCTCACAAAAAACCACGGTGAATTTTATTTTTTTTTTTTACACATTTGAACCCAGCCCTGGGGTATGTCCACAAATGACTGAAATGCAGCATTACAAAAAAAAAAATGCCCCAAATGGAGTTTTTTTTTTTTTTTCTGCACATTTTATTACAGAAATGCTGTTGATGTAATGCAGGTATTACCCTTTGCACTGCAAAGAGTGAAATCCACAATGGAAATCTGCAGTACAAATAGACATGCTCACGCTTAGTGCTCATGCACACGAATGTGTGCTGGCCGGGCCCGTGCTGCGGACCTCAATGCACGGGCACTGACCACGTGCTCGCTATCTGCGAAAGCGGACCCATTCACTTGAATGAGTGTCTGTGATCTGCATCCGATGGTCCACACTGCAAAAAAGTAGTGCATGCACTACTTTTTTGCGGGGTGGAGGCACGGACAGAAAATCCATTGCAGCACACGGCCGGTGCTCGTATATTGTGGACCCGCTGTTTGCGGGCTGTAATACTGGCACTGCCGGGCAACGTCTGTTTGCATGAGCCCTTAAAATCTGCAACTCTGCACCAAAGGTCAACATGTGAATGAGAATTGCTAAAAGCCGCTCACTTTGCTGGCACTGTACGACATTGCAGATTTTCTGCATGAAAATCTGTAACGGCAAATCTGCCCCAAATCAGTCATGAGTGAACATACCCCTATAACACACACCTGGTAGTTCATCTCTCCCGGGAAGGGATGCATTTATTTAGATGTGCAGTCACGCTCACAATACTGTATCATGTGTGATCAGAGCAACATTCATACATAAAAGGTTTAGACCCAAAATAAAGAAGTATTTCTGTAAGAAAAGTTATATATCCAATGCTGGAGCAGTAAGCCGAAGCACTAATGGTGATCGGGGAGGTTTTTTTCAGTAGTTCATTAAATTTGGCTGCAGGAAAGCGAGGAACTTGTTGGGGGGAAGAGTGTATGAGCTGAATGTACAGGAAACAAGCAGGCTCTGCTCTCACATACAGGGAATGTCCAGGATGCTGCATTTGCTTTGCTTACTGTGGAAATGATTATCTGAATCCTGTCATCACCTGAGTAATGAGCTTCCCAAAGAACAAAATAGTGACGTGAAAAGGGGGAGGGGCGAGTCCGCAGCAAATTCTTCCTAGGAAACTGCTCTCAAATATGCTTTTCATCCACTTGCATGTGGCAGCTATTGAAGAATGCAGATCTATTGCTGAGGATTTATGAACTGTAAAAATGTTTGATAAATTGTATCCCCTTTTGTATTTCACTCCAGGCAACATTGTTACATTTAACTAACAAAAACACATTGTATCAAACCCAATACGGCGTTATCACATGACACGTTTTTGAAAGGACTGCTTTTATTTCATGAACTTAATGAATCGATGCCTAGATGACTCGTGTGTCAATGGATACTGCTTGTTTATCTTAAAGGGGTATTCCAGATGGGAGAAGTTTGCTGCTATCCACAGATCGGTGAGGGTCCCATCGCTGGGACCCCCACTGCTTACAAGAACAGGGACCCTGTATCGCTCGAGGCCCCCCGAAATGAATGAAAGGCAGGTCGGGCATGGACACTGCTGCTCCATTCATCTCTATGGGAGTTCTGGAAATAGCCGAGCGCTGTGCTCAGCTGTCTCTAGATTTTTCAAAGAGATGAATAGAATGGCAGGAGTGGCAATGTGCATGCCCAACCTGCCACTCCATTCATTTTGGGAGGCTTAGAAGAGGGGTACCGGGTCCCTATTCTTGTGATCAGTGGGTCCCAGGGGTAGGACCCCCACTGATTTAATAGTTATCCCCTATCTTGTGGATAGTGGATAACTTTTCACAACCCAAATATCCTTTTCATGACTGATCCCATCACCTAAGTGCTAGGCTATTATGTTTACAGACACAGGGAGGTAGTATATTGCGGTAATACATGTCTTAATCTATCCTCCACTAGTGTCAGATGCACATGCCTCATAATAATGGTGAATATCTGTGCAGGTCCGTGCATCTAAACGCAAATCCATGCCAGCCAGGGAACTGGTGTAGCCAGGGGCGTAGCTAGCATCTCATGGGCCCTGGTGCAAGAGTTCAGCTTGGGCCCCCCTTCCCTCAGTGCTTTGTGTGTCTTCTTATGCGGCACAAGGGTCTTTGGGCCCCTTTAGGCTCCTGGGCCCGGTAGCGACTGCTACCTCTGAACCCCCTATAGCTACGCCCCTGGGTGTAGCTTTCTGGTATATCCTACATCAGTTTTCTGCTGTAGATTATAGTAAGTGGCTATGGCTACACATGTACTGGCCACTCCCCACTCCATACACTTTTTTTGGAAAAGTGTCGAACAGGGCTCTAAACCCCCTAAAAGTCACAAAATTGTGTGCAAGCACTTCTTGTGCCAACCTTTGTGACTTTTTTATTTAATTTTTTACACCAGATTTCTGGCATATAGGGGTTGATAAATGTCAGCCAATATGCTTCACATGAACGTGCCATGAAAATTTGCTGCAAATCATATGCAGTTTTGCCGTGCGGTTCTCGTTGCACAGCACACTACTGCCCTGTAGTCTTAGGCTGTGCTCGCACATTATGAAATGTGATGCCAGTCTAATATGGATATTAAGGGGATACCAATGTTGTCCCTACGCACAAATCTGGTAGTATCTTTGAAGGCCTGCGTACGTGACATGACGAGTGTCCCTGATGAACTGCCACTGCCTGAGCTTGAAATAACACATGCTACTTGCTATGGTAGTCATGTGCATGATGTAATCATTGACTGCCTCAAGCAAGCTGCTGATCAAGCTGTGCAAAGGAAGGTGTTCTTAGCCACATAAGAAAAGCTGAAATGCACAAGCATGCTCTTGGCCTTGGCCAGCACCTTCTCCAGGCCACAATACTTTTTGGATTGGGTAGTGATATTCCTGCCATTGTGGCTGATGCAGGGAGACATCCAGTAGGAAATTTAGCAACTGATCTGCTGTGTTGCTTCTCTTACCCAATTCTAGCATGGCAACGTTTCAGTTCACACATATGAAAGGAGAGAGGAAGAGTGGAATAAAACGCTCTGCACTGTTTTTGTTGGAGATGGGAAGATAGCCATTGAAGAGGATGTGCATAAAGGCTATGAAAAATGATGCAAGTTTGTGCCATTTTTTTTCAAGCTTGTAAAAATGGTGAGTGGTGAAGTCTACAGGGTTATTCTGTAATGCTAACTTTTGTCCATACTTACTAAGGACTTCCTGGGATCCCCCTCTATTAGCCAGAAAACAGAAATGCTAAGAAACAGCAGCTCCCACTTTATACTACATGGTCACCAAGTCATTTGAAGTAGTGCGGTTAGCCCCAAATCTCTGCCGCTGGTCCCCCTTTTGTCAACTAATTTTCAGGGTTGACTTTTTGAGACAATTTCTGTAAGGTCAAAGTTAAAATGTGATTGTAAGTTAAATAGGAGTATTTTTTTTTTTTTTTTGTGCAGTTGAAATATAGATTCAATTTCTAACGGTGCTAAACAAGCTAATAAATAGTGTATGTAGTTACTGGATAGCTGAGAGGAACAGGACGGTGAAGTTTGTTTGCCAGTAGTCTCTAGCAGCAGACCTGGTTTACCATTATCTCAGGTTCTCTATTTACTCGTATTCCATTAGAGGAGCCACTCAGTAAATGGACCAGAAGAGCGGCTTTTTGTCAGAATGCACTTACACTCGATTGAGCATCAAAAACATCCTGGGCGTTTAGTTGAGTGACAGAAACAAATGTTTTAAGGAGACCTGGTGGATTGTGGTTAAGTATATCTGTATGTATAAAATCATTATTATTATTATTAACTTTTTTAAAGCTTTTTAACACTTACACTGAATTCTCATCTCCGTTTAGCTTTCAGTTCTTCTGATCCGTCACAAGGAGAGAAAGAAAAAAACAGTAAAAAAAAAAATAAAAAAAAATTGATCCTGGTGCATCAGTTGTCATCCGTTTGAGCCATTTCCGTCTGAGATCCGTTTTTTAGACGGGGGGGGGAAGTCCTGCATGCAGCACTTTTGTTTCCGTCTAAAAAACGTATCTCACATGGAAACGGCTCAAACGGATGACAACTGATGCAACCGGATCTTTTTTTTTTTTTCTGTCTCTACGGATCAGATCATTAGTACAGAAAGCTAAACGGAGATGTGAATTCACCCATATTCATCTTTCATAGTTTGGTAGACAAGAACTTTTCCTGAGCTCAACAGCACCGCTTAAATGGCCACTTGCAAGGATTCAAGCATACTTCTATGGGAGAAGGCCTTTATAATAAACAGGAGCATTAGACGATCACGGCTTTCCTCTGTCAGATTCCAAATGGATTGGACAGAAATAATTATTTGAAGCATATGGTAGCACAGTATGCCTCATGGACTATAATGGTTACCGTATTATGGCTCCATTAACTTAGACTAGTGCCAACCTAATGTATAATACATCCATATACATAAAAACTAGGCAAAGTAAAGAAACCACTCATCAGTATTATAAATTATATAAAATTATAAATCTTACTGCTCAAAGCAGTGGTGTACATAGAGAAGTAAGGTCCCCATAGCAAGGATCAGACCAGGCCCCCCACACAGGACAGAAGGGTTTCTCCCTAAACCCTTTTCAATGACCCTTGGGCCATTTATTTCGCTGCCTCATTTGCTAAAAGTTGTTCCTTTACCCTCAGTTCACACTTGCGCGTTTTACAGCGCGTTCCTACGCGCTGTAAAACGCTCAACAGGAGAAAACTCATGTTTCCCTATGGGCATGGTTCGCACCTGAGCGTTTTACAGCGCGTTTGAACGCGCTGTAAAACGCTCTACGCTCAAAGAAGTTCTTGAGCTTCTTTGGGGCGTTTTGTCGCGCGTTTGCACCCATAGACTTCAATGGGAACGCGCGTAAAACGCGCGTTTAACACGCGTTAAAGTGTAGATATGCCTTTTTCAATTGGTCTCCAGAGTCACGAACGCGCGTATGACGCGCGTTTCCTATTTGCAAAAACGCGCTGTAATACGCGTGACTAAAACGTGCGTCTCAGAAACGCTCAGGTGTGAACCCAGGGTTAGAGGGTAGAGCCCTGACCAAGTTTTCACCCCCAGTAGAAGAGGAGATGATCCCAACTAAGACTGGGCCCCATAGCACTTGCATGGTCTGCCACTATGGTAGTTGTGCCTCTGGCTCAAAGTGATCCCCTGGTTAGGGTATAATGTCGAAACAATCAGGAGCTAGTTAGATCAATCTAGGAGAAAACTCAAGATAATTTTTCTCTAATAAGCCCTATACTATGTGAGTAACCACTGTGTAATACATACAAGATTCTGGCTGTTGTACAATGCCGAGGACTAGGGCTGGTCTTAGGATAAGTGGCACCCTGTGCAGTACTTTCTTTTACTATCATAAGAAAAATAAATCACTATGTAGACTAAACTAAGCCTATATACTTGCTATATAGACTACACTTAAACTATACGCACACTATGTAGATTACATTTACCTTGTATACCCACAATATATAGACTCCACTTATTCTATATACACAGCCTATAGACACTATAGACTATACTTACCCTATATACACAGCCTATAGACACTATAGACTATACTTACCCTATATACACAGCCTATAGACACTATATAGACTATACTTACCCTTTATACACAGCCTATAGACACTATAGACTATACTTACCCTTTATACACAGCCTATAGACACTATAGACTATACTTGCCCTACACAAAAACTATATATACTACACTTACCCTATACACACTCTATAGATATCACTTGCCCTATATACACATGTTATATAATCTATACTTACCTGACTTACACACACTATATAGACTACACTTATCCTATGTAGACTACATTACACACCCTATATACACAAGCTACATAAAGTACCTTACCCTATGGGCACACTATGGAGCCTACACTACACAAACACTATAGAGACTAAACTTGCCCTATAAACACGCGTATGCATACACAATAGAGATTATACTTACTCTATAGGCACACTAAATCGACTACACTTATTCTATGCAAACAATATATAGATTACACTTACCCTATGCACACATCTTAGATTATACTTATTTTATACACACTATATAGATTAAACTTAACCTAAACACACACTATACATATTATACTTATCTAATACATACTATATAGTCTATAGTTACCCTATACACACTATATAGGCTACATTTACCCTAAAGGCACCCTACATAGACTACACTTACCCTATACACACTACATAGACTACACTTACCTTATACACACACACCTATATAGACTATTCACTATACCTACCCTACACCAACACAATATAAATTAAACTTACCCTACACACTACATAGATTATACTTGCCCTGTATAAACATTATATAGTCTACACTTGTAGCCCTATACACTCACTCTATAAACAATATACACACTTAGATGATTATACCTACCTTTATATAAACACTATATAGACTACACTTACCCTGTATACAAATGTGATATAGACTACACTTGCCCCACACAGTGCCCCCTATTTTAGTGCCTCTTGTATTATATAGTGGCCTACAGCCTATGGGGCTGAACAGTGGGGACAGGAGTCGTAGGCTCCCATGCCGTGCCACAAACTGCTGCCCCCTCAAAGCCAGGTCCGCCACCACCTAAAGCCAGATGCTCATTTTGCCTCATGGTAGATGCGGCCCTGCTCCTACTTGCTGTGAATCCTGTACACGCATGGGCGTAGCTATAGGGGGTGCAGAGGTAGCAGACGCTACCGGGCCCAGGAGCCTGAGGGGGCCCAAAGACCCTTGTGCCGCATAAGAAGACACACAAAGCACTGAGGGAAGGGGGGCCCAAGCTGAACTCTTGCACCAGGGCCCATGAGCCGTTAGCTACGCCCCTGTGTACACACATGGTTGTGTTTAGCCTGTATGGGCTTGGTTGTAGTCCTACCCCACACTCCAGTCCTCTGCTCACTGCTAGATAGCTTGGGGGTGGGTTGGAGGACATAGCTTCTCCCCCTGGCTATCTAGTGGGAGAAGTGGAGTACTTGGATGGCTGGGTGCTGGCTCTAAATATGGAGGGAGTGCTCCTGTGTGGGAGAGATGAGGCAAAGTGAGAAGGAGCTGAGAAAGAGCAAGCTAGAAGTGAATCCAGCAGCTGTTTCTCTCATCTGACAGTCTGCTGTCTGCAACATCTGCTGTGCTGCCCCCTTCACAGCTGGGGAGTGATACACAGATCGCACAACCCCAAGGCCAGCCCTGCCAAGGACACTATAGTATCCTGTGCGCAACATGCAGATGCAGCCATTTCTAGCTTGACACTTAGCACATTCAGTAAACGACTGCAGCAAAAGTAATAGCCATTCAAGTAGAAACTTTCTGCAACATGTATTTATTGCTTTAGGAGTGTCAGAGATTGCTACATCTGTATAACTCATTCTACTATGCTTTTTTGTTATGAATAGGATTTCCTATTATCCAAATACCACTACTTGAAGCAATGTAGTTGCTTATACATAATAAGAAAATGTCCCTATAAAATGTAGTTATCACAACACAGTACAGAGCCTAACTGTATTAACCAATTTAATGGACAGATATACAAGGCTAAGCGCATTGTAATGATATGTATGTGACTAACATGCTGTAAATAGAACCGTCGAGTGATGTCTAGACATTGGTAATGGTAGTGCCCAATATATATAAATAGCATGCTATTACATCTAAGTGTACACTATACATTAGAGTAGTTTTTCTTGTGACCAATGTACAACACCATGATCTAGCAGATAAAATGCGCTGTAATGGCTATTGCTGGGTTTACCCATAGTAATTTATGGCTACAAACCAACCATGGAGAAATGTCAGACTATAGTAATAAGCATGTATAAAGGGCATACTGATTGTATTCCAGGGATCTGATCATTACATGACTTTCTGAAAATGTCCTCTTATTCCCAATATCTTGAATTTATGTGTCAGGATGCAGATAGCGACTAGGGAGGTGTTGTCCCCTCAACATGATTGTGGTGTTGCAGGGATTTATTTAGCTAGGGTTAAACATTTTTCTGTTTCATCCTAGCAAAATATAATTTCTTCCTCGTGTATCATTTACAGTCTACCAACATTAAGTGGAGCTGCGCTCACACTGGTCCGTTTCCTCAGTTAAGCTCGCAGTCTAATTTCTCTGTAACTAGAAGACTGTGTGCTTATGTAGCATCACAAGAAGTCTCTTCTGGCACTAAGGTGCTACATATATATCGCACCACTTTCTCAGTGCATCTAGGAGAGAATATCTGCATAATACAGCATACTACAGAAAATGCCACTGTTTTATAAGGTATCCGTAACAAAGAATCTTTGTGCTTCCATATGAAATATCAGGGTTCTATACATTTTATACGGGTACCACTTCATGTATCTGTAAGAAACTCATATATCTTGGTATAAGGTCCATTGGCACAGAATGTGCAGTACCCAAGAGCAAAACGTACCTTCAAATTGTCATATTATTTAATGTCATTTTATGCTCGGTATACCCAGTATGGTGATGTATGGATGGCACAGCTAGGGTTAACAATCCTGGCCCAGTCTTACAGAAAGCTTGGGTATGGTTCTTGGATCCGCACCTTGCTGAGTCTAGAGAGTTAGCTAGGAGAGGACAAGTGAGGAAGCAATTCCATGTATTTCATTCCTTACAGGTCTGACCTAAAGCTACAGAGAAAAGAAAGAGAGAATTCAAAAATCTCTATGGCTGATCATTGTAGTCAGATATCCTGCTAACGAAGTTATTTAGACTTTACTGCAGTGGGGGGGTTGGATAATTTTAAGACACCTTTCACACTTGTACATGACTTGGCCAGTCATATGGTAAAATCTGTACACCTCAGTAAGAAATTGCAGACATGATTGCAAAAGTTAGATTAATAGCTATACATTCTGTGAGAAAAGACTTCAGAAAGATAGAGAGGAAAGAGTGTGATAATTCCCATCCTTGATCAAATCCATACAAAACCATCTAGGAAGTAGTGTTGAACGCGAATATTCGAATAGCAAATTTTAACCAAGAATATTGCAACTTCGAGAATTCACAAATATTTAGAAAATAGGGCTATATATTCATAATTTCGAATATTCGTCATTCTTTTCCATCTGATTCCTCCCTGTTTCTTGCTTGTGGGCCAATGAGAAGGCAGCAATGTCAAGTTCACAACAATACTTAGCGCACCAATCGGTAATATGTAGTCGGACCTGCTAAAATGTCAAGTTGCATGTAGTGCGAAAAAAATATTCTAATTTGCGCAATCACTAATATATTGGAGCAATCTATCTGCATATAAAGCTATTGTAATGTCTTCTCCAATATCAGGATAAACTCAAACTTCTAGCAGCTTGAAAAATTTAGCCAAAATGACCCAAGCCTGTATTTCGCATTACGAATTCGCATTATGCGATTTTTACATTGCCGATTTTTGGCAATCAGGAGAATCTCAAAACGAATATTGGCGAATGTAATAACAAAAATTCTACCACATATTAACGAAATATCGCGAATTCGAATATTGCCCCTGCCGCTCATCACTACTAGGAAGATCTGCACTGTATATTTTGGGAACTGTGTTTTTGCTATTGATGGATGTACTACAACTCCTATTTTGCACTACAGTAAATATAGCCTCTTTTCTGTTAAGTCTGGCTGGCATTGGACTCTACGCGCCCTGCCTTGCACCCATACAAAGACACAACATCTCAAGCACCCTGACTACCATCAGGCAGGAGTCCCACAACCAAGGGTTTGCCTCTGGGGGGAGCAAGTGTGCACCTACCTTTTACTGCAAGGCCCTGGTGAGCAATGGTGTGAGGAAAGTCACTGTGATTGGCTGTGACAGCCAGTGCCACTACTACTCCCATCCTCCACTCCCGCTTCTCCCGGGCGATGCAAATTCACCAAATTTATTAAGAGGTACAGGTGTCTTGCTAAATTGTCGCATCTTTAGACATTCTGTCGACAGAAATTCTTAAATGTACGCCAGCTCTGAGCTGACATGGATCTGAACTATCATTTACGCCAGTAAAACATTTCATAAATGTCCCTAATTGTCACGTTTACTACTCAGACTCCAATGTCTAGGTCTCTAGTGGCTTTAAAAAATAGACCACAGACCTCCATTGTCTGTCCTCACCAGGTCCTCCAAACAGCTGTCTCTTTGGGCTTTTGTTTAGACAGAAGTGTGGTGACTAGGTAAAAACAGGAACTGTGTGAGTGCTGTTTGTTTTAGCATTATTTCTGATGTCCTCTAGGGTAATTTGGGCTCTTGACCACAGGATGAAGCCTAACAGTCTAGGACTTTAGCAAACGTCCATTATACTAGCTATACATTAGATCAACTAAATGTTATTATATGACATTCACCATGTATCATGTAACCCCAGTTTACAATAAATGATATTTCAATACTGTAAAGGCTGAGAAAATAGAGATATTCTCTTCACTAGAGTCAGGGGAGAAGAATGTCTATACATTTGTTAATTATTTCATTTTCTAATGAACAAGGCTGCATTTTATCACACTCAGCTATCCGTTCATACTGCCCTTCTATCTATAAATTCAGATACATTACTCTCAGGTGGCTCCTGATTTTGTCAAATCTAGCCACCTTGTATCCTATACATAACTCAGAAGTCACTACTGCAATTCATATTGTGACAACTTCATCATGGTGTGGTACATACACCTCCTCTAAACAACTGAATTGCCCTATTTGAGAGAGGAAAATGTTGTGTTATAATATTAAAATAGGGAACCATTTTTACTAAGCCTAGTTTCACACCTGCGGCAGCCGTCATCTCCGGTAGGCTGTTCTGGCATAGAATACCAGGAATCGGCCAGACAAAAACCGTTGCCTGCAGCAGTTTTTGCCCGGGTGATTCCCAACATATTTTCTGTGTAGTAGCCGGATCTCTGCCGGACCCCATTATGAGTCATTACTGATTTTAGAACTTTCTTAATTATTTAATATAGTTTGTTATGCAAAAAATCTTCAATTAAATATGCACGTTAATCGAGTTGCGTAAGGAGGACATTAAGCAACTTTCCTATTGGGTTGGCTTGGTAGAATATAGCGCTATATTTTAGAGTGCTATATATTTGTTTTAGAATATTCGCATTATGTAAATTTTGCATTGCCGATTTTTCGCAATCAACAGAATAATCTCGAATATGAATATTTGCGAATATGACGAATATTTGTGAAATATTGCGAATTTGAATATTGCCCCTTCCGCTCATCACTAGCGCCTATGCTATGTGACTAAACGTGACGTCACATGGCCTAGGCAAAGCTGTGAGAAAGCCATGGCGCTACTGCGTACGGACCGCCGTATGGAAGTGGTTAACAGGGAGGGAGCTCCCTCCCTCTCCCATTGGGGGGCTGCTGTGCCTTTGCAGCCCCCCGACAGGATGGGATAGCAGAGGAGGGAAGCTTCCCTCCCCATCACCCGCTGCTCTGTTCTGGCAGCGGGTGATGGTTGCCATGGGAGCAATACGCTTTCAGAAGCGTCTTGCTCTGTCCATGGCACAGAAACTCTGAATAGGCTTTTGCTAAAGGCAAAAGCCTATTAAGACTTTGTAAAGTAAAAAATACAGTAAGTGCACTATATAGTGTACTTACTGTATTATATAGACACCAGATCCACTGGATCTACAAGAACCAAGTAGGTCTGGGTCAAAAAAAAAAATTAAAGGGGGGAAAAAGTAAAAATAAAAAAATGCATATCACTGAATAAAAATTAAAAATAAAATACACTACACATATTGGGTATTGCCGCATCTGTAAAAATCTGTTCTATAAAAGTATCACATGACCTAACCCCTCACGCAAATACCGTTAAAAGTGTAAAAAAAAACTTTTTTTGTCACCTTGCATCACAAAAAGTGTAGTACCAAGTGATCAAAAAGGCATATGCCTCCCAAAATAGTACCAATAAAACCGCCATCTCATCCCGCAAAAAATGAGTCCTTACATAGGACATTCACCCAAAAACATAAAAAAATATGGCTCTCAGACTATAGAAACACTAAAACATTATTTTTATTTTCTAAAATGCTATTATTGTGTTAAAGTAAAATAAATTTAAAAAAGTATACATATTAGGTATCGCCGCATCCATAAAAACCTGCTATATAAAAATATCACATGATCTAACCCCTCAGGTAAATACCATAAAAAAAAAAAAAATAAAAACAATGTAAAAAAAAAATTGTCACCTCACATCTCAAAAACTGTAATGCCAAGCGATCAAAAAGTTATATGCACCCAAAAATAGTGCTAATCAAACCGTCATCTCATCCCTCAAATAATGAGCCCCTACATAAGACAGTCCCAAAAAATAAAAAAAACTATAGAGTTTCTACTCTAGGGGTGCGTCGGGGGGCTTCAAATTGGACATGGTGTCAAAAATCCAGTCCATCAAATTCCTTCTTACAAAAACCATATGGCGTTCCTTTCCTTCTGCACCCTGCCGTTTGGCCATACAGCAGTTTACGACCACATATGGGGTGTTACTGCAAATTAGAGCATCAGGGCAATAAATATTGAGTTTTGTTTGGCTGTTAACCCTTGCTTTGTTACTGAAAAAATGAATTAAAATGGAAAATTTTCCAAAAAATTAAAATTTTATCTCCATTTGCCATTAACTCTTGTGGAAAACCTAAAGCATTAATGACGTTTGTAAAATCAGTTTTGAATACCTTGAGGGTGTAGTTTCTAAAATGGGGCCATTTATGGGCGGTTTCTATTATGTAAGCCTCACAAAGTGACTCCAGACCTGAACTGGTCCCTAAAAAGTGGGTTTTTGAAAATTTCTGAAAAATTTCAAGATTTGCTTCTAAACTTCTAAGCCTTGTAACGTCCCCAAAATTCCCAAAATGATCGATACGTGAAGTAGACATATGGGGAATGTAAATCAATAACTTTTTTTGGCGGTATCACTATGTATTATAGAAGTAGAGAAATTGAAACTTGGAAAAGTTATCACCACATAAAGTGACACTGGTCAGATTTTGCAAAAAATGTCCAAGTCCTTAAGGTGAAATAGGGCTGAGTCCTTAAGGGGTTAAAACTCATGTGTTTGGGGGACAAACCCCACACCTCACAGGAGCTGTGGGGGGGCATAGAAGAACAGACTGATAAGTGGTTGCTGCCAGTGAGCCTCAAGCCTGGCCTGGTGGTGTGCGATAATGGGCGAAATCTAGTAGCGGCTCTGGGACTAGCTTGTTTGACGCACATGCCTTGCCTTGCACATGTGCTAAATTTTGGTGGTGCAGAAATTCTTTAAAAACTACCCAGACATGTCAGAGCTGCTGCAGAAAGTGAGGTCCGTCTGTGCGCACTTTCGGTGTTCTCACCCTGCTGCCGCTCGCCTGTCTGCCCTGCAGCGTAACTTCGGCCTTCCCGCTCACCGCCTCATATGCGACGTGCCCACCAGGTGGAACTCCACCTTGCACATGCTGGAGAGACTGTGCGAGCAGCAGCAGGCGATAGTGGAGTTTCAGCTGCAGCACCCACGGTCAGTCGTTCTGCGGAACAGCACCACTTCACCACCAATGAATGGGCCTCCATGCGAGACCTGTGCCTTGTTGCGGTGTTTCGAGTACTCCACCAACATGGCCAGTGCCGATGACGCCGTTCTTACAATACCACTTCTATGTCTCCTTGAAAAAACACTTAGGGCGATGATGGAAGAGGGGGCATTTCACAGGGTTTCAGGCCAGTCATTCAGAAGTGGCTCAGAGGGTGGGTTCCTACACCAGCAGAGGCCAGGTACACATGTGGCCAACCAGGGCACAGTTCAGGAGGATGAGGTAGAGGAGGAACCGGGTTCACAGCAGGGTGGCACCCAACGCAGTTCATGGCCATCACTGGAGCATGGCTGGGGGGATACCGAGGACGATGACGATATACCACCTACGGAGGACAGCTTATCCTTACCTCTGGGCAGCTGGCACACATGAGCAACTACATGCTGCAGTGCCTGCACAACGACTGCAGAGTTGCCCACATTTTAACTTGTGCTGAATACTGGGTTGCCACCATGCTGGGTCCCATTATTTTGGGGGCTACCCCAATAAAAAAAACAAAAATCAAAACGTTAGCTGGCTACCTCCTCCACCACCGCTTCCACCTACAACACCATATTCACCGCCTCCTCAATCTCCAACTCAGAGCTGCAGGTTAATCATTTTAATTTTTATTTATTTAATTTTATATTGAGTTATTTCCCTATCCACAATGGTTTGCAGAACACTTTCCATGCTCTTTAGCACATTTTGCTGCCTTTTGCAGCCCTCTAGCCCTTTCCATTACATTTTTAGGGCCATTTTAGTGCCCAATAGTTCGGGTTCCCATTGACTTCAATGGGGTTCGTGTTCGGGGTCAAGTTCGGGTTAAGTTCGGATGCCAAACCTGAACTTTATTGTGAAGTTCAGCCGAACCCGTCGAACCCGAACTTCCAGGTGTTCGCTCAACTCTAGTCCTGTGTGTTAACCACTTAAGGACGCAGCCTTATTTCAGCTTAAGGACCAGGCCATTTTTTGCAAATCTGACCAGTGTCACTTTATGTGGTGATAACTTTAAAGCGCTTTTACTTATCCTGGCCATTCTAAGATTCTTTTTTTTTTTTTTGTCACATATTGTACTTCATGACAATAAAACGGAGTCAAAAAATGTATTTTTATTTATAAAAAAAATAACAAATTTACAAAAAATTTGCAGTTTTCCAAGTTTCCATTTCCCTATTTCTATAATGCATAGTAATACCACCAAAAAGTTATTAATTTACATTCCCCATATGTCTACTTCATGTTTGGATCATTTTTGGAATTCCAAAAATTACAAGGAACCGACACTCCAATACACCCTTTATTACACATAAAGAAGGGCATCATATACACCTATGAAAAATTTATCATTGATGGCCTACTGGTGACCCTCAAAAACATTTAGAGCATGGGCCTGCTGGTGACCCTCTAAAACATTATAGTTGAGGGCCTGAAGGTGAGCAAACCCCATAAAACTTTGCAGGGCATTTATATATTCTGTATGGAAGAGGAGGCGAATGAGAAAACAAGATTCAAACATATACCCTTTTTTGCGGTGAAAGGGGTAAAAAAATCTGAATTTTGTGGATTGAGTACATTATAAAGCACACATTTAAATTACATTTTTGTTCCTTATTACCTCAGTTTTCCTCTGGTGGAGTAGAGAAGTCAGGGGCAATCCAGGCCTTGTTCATTTTTATCTGAGTCAACCTGTCAGCATTATCAGTGGACATGCGGATACGCTTGTCTGTTATAATACCACCAGCAGCACCAAATACACTCTCAGACAATACGCTGGCGGCAGGGCAGGCCAGCACCTCCAAGGTGTAGAGGGCAAGCTCATGCTACGTGTCCAGCTTGGACACCCAGTAGTTGTAAGGCACTGAGGGATCATTTAGGACGCTGACACGGTCTGCAACGTATTCCTTAACTATCTTCCAAAACTTTTCTCTTCTTGTAGCACTAGGCTGTGATTCAGGGTGAAGTTGCTGGTGGGGTGTCATGAAAGTGTCCCATGCCTTGGAAAGTGTCGCCCTGCCTCTGTTTGGAACTATTTTGTGTTCCCCTTATCTCCCTTCTTCGGTTGCCTAAGGAAGTACGGACTCTGGCGGCCGCATTGTCAGATGGAAAATTTTGAAGCAATCTGTCAACAAGTACCTTCTGGTAGGTTTTACTCGTCCTCTCCACCACAGGAATCAGGGATAAGAAGTTCTCTTTGTAGCGGGGGTCGTCGGGGTGTTACCTAAAATGCGTACAACGTGAGGGTTGCAAGGGAAGTTGACAGACGGGCAAGGCGTCTGTCAACTTCAGGATGACTCTCCATACCCTCATCCTCCTCCTCCTTCTGCCCATCCTGAACAGATGAACAGGGAATTAAAGTTCCATGGGTACTAGCCTCTGTAGCAGAGGCAAGTGTCTCCAGCTCCTCCTCCTGCTCTTCATGGCCCAATTTGCGCTGAGAAGACGAACTGGGGGAGGTCTGGCTATCGCCCTGTGTCATCTCCTCCCCCTTTACCTCGTCTACCATATTCAAAGCATCCTCTTAATTGTGAGCAGCGATCGTTTGAGTAGATACAGCAGTGGGATGGTTACGCTGATAATAGCGTTATCGCCACTAACCATCTGTGTGGATTCATTAAAGTTTTTCAGTTCCTCTCCTTCCCAGTTTGCCTACCCTCAAGAATGGTGCCTACGGGCAGAATTCAGGTTGCCGCTGCCACGCTGCATGGCCTCCTGCAATCGGAAGAGTACAATGACTTTGAGGATGGGAAGCATTATTGTGCAGCTTCAGGAAATTTAACCTTGACACATTTCATTCAAACACTACACATGTACTATACTCCCTGGATGGCCAAATGATATTATATATTAGTTTTAACCAGCAATTTCCCCAGTGCTGTCATTTTTTATGGTCCATTCTATGGCTGCTGATTTTTCAAGGGGTAGTTAAATAAATTAAAGCAAACAAGACAAGCGCAAGAACACGTAAAAGCAGCCTGCAAACAAAGCAAGCGCTGGCTGGTTGGAAGAGGGGTAGCATTCAGCTGCATGAATGTAGTGCACTTGGGGTTATTTAGCCTCTAACAAAATTAAATTCTCTTTGTAAATTGTAAATACTGTCATTTCTGCCCTCATTGACTGTCATCAGCTCTCTAATTGACAGCGTCACATAGCCAGTGTGGAGAGCGGGGCATGTTTTGAGGCCTGCGTCTTTTCAAGCAGGCTTTCCATCAAGAGGAAACCAGCTCTTTTTTTTGTCTTTGTGTCTGCCTAGACATAAGATCACACATAGTTAGGGAATTGGGATGCACTGGCTTCATGTGTGCCGAGAAAGTTTGTGCAACTTTGCATAATTGTTTCTTAGCCCATCAACAAATAATGACAGCCATAGCAGAAAAGGATTATTCTAATAACTCATGTATCAGCCTCTTCATTAATGCATCGGCAGCATGGGAGATCTGAGGCCGTAAACAAGGAAAACCCTTCACATTACCAACAAATTTTGATATCTTAGCTTTTCAATAATGCTTATTTACATGGTCGCCCTTTTTGAACATATTTCCAGGAAGCTCAGCTGGAGGGCCTTCCATGCACAATGCTTAAAAGTGTATACACAAAATACTCAATCTTTTGTCTGTAATATTCTTTGCTATTTTAATTATTAAAGATAAGTATTTGAATTATAAATATTCTAGTTATGCTGGAATAGGCAAAGCAGGCCCCGTGCCCTGAGGCAAAAGTCTTCCATTATCCATAATACTTCTGCCGCCTGCCGGCATCCTACTTCTTTATATATTTTTTCTTTCTTTCAAAAAAGTGTATAACAAAAATAGCCTTTCTCTTTTACCTAGTCGAACCACAGAGCTCCCTTCTCAATATGTATAGAGGCCTTGAAGATAGAATATGCCACTGCAGTGTCCCTAACTGTCTAGCTCTCCCATTAAAACTAGTGTGTTTGTCACACATCACAGCTCCGAGGACCCTTTATAGTGGATCATTAATATTGTCAGGATAGTGATGGCAGGGATGATAGCGGGGATTCGACAACAGTCTTCTGTGAATATACAAATAAGTGAATTGTTATCTCCACCACCTCGGCACAGATCAGCAAAGAGACAGAATTGCTGAAAAAACATGACAGCTTCTTTTTGGCTGGCCCATTAAACAGGGATATGCAATAGGTGTGCATCACGAGGAATAATGCAAACGAGTGTGAACATTGCTCGGAGATATGAGAGCACCTTAGGGCTTTGTGACACAAGGGTGTGCCCTGCTAGGGACTAGCTGACAACCCATATATACAGTCCTAAGAGAAGAAAGAAGATAGACCATCAAGCACAATAATGAAAAGATGAGATCTCCATTCTAATCAGTAGGATACATATGGTTCATTCATTCATTAGAGACCGATTTACAATAGGTGCTTAGATATTGTCCTTTTATCAGTCATTCTGTAGTATCATCTATGACCATGACTTGACACATGCTAAGCTTAATTGTCAGGTACCTTAGAGCTGACATTTTTGACCATTGGCAAGTATCTGTATCTCTCTCTTATATATGTGTGTGTATGTATGTGTATGTGTATATATATATATATATATATATATATATAAAAAATCAACGCAGCACTCTTCTTATGAAAAAACCGCAGTGTCTTTATTCACATGTGACACAAAATAAGCAACGTTTCAATCCACTTCCGGGATCCTTCTCAAGCCAAGTGCACAGACCAAAATCATTCTAGTGTCTATATACATATCCAGCTTTACATTACATGTGTACATAATTATTTAATCAAGTGATTACAATTAGTAACAGATGATACAAAGTCAAGTGTTGTTAAAAATTCAGTCCATTCAAATATTTCAAGTATCTTCTCATACGGTGTTCTTTGTACATATCCCCATAGATGTCTTTGTATGAAGTGCTTTGTGCCAGCAAAGTGCACCCTCACATAAAAATCTATATAAACAATCACATATTACAACAAAATGCAAGTGCGTTTTAAAACCACAATAAAATCCCTTGGCTATAGTTAATTCATCAGGACAAAGAGACGCGTTCTGCAATTCTATGCAATTCATCCAGCTTGCTGTTTTTTTGGGGAAAACGCATGGTGTGAACACCATCCATCTGCAAGGTACATACATTATTTATTTATTTATTTATATATACATATATATATTATATATAGATATATAGGTGCTATATATAAGAAAAATGACCGAGTCACTGGACAAAATACTTAGAGCGGGTGCAATGTGTCAATGAGGGACTGACCATAAGCCTCTCAAACAAATAATATAGGAAAAGCGAACTGCACTCCAAGACAGGTAAATCAACAAGGAGTGTCATGATTATCTGAGCCGTGCAGTGCAGCGTTTCTGGCTCTGGAACGCTAGAGCCTTGATGGAGCTACAAGCCTGCGCTTGAGAAGGGCTCTAGGTTCAGAGTCGAAGCGTCTGCACACTGCACAGGTCAATAAGTATGAACTCTGTTTTGATTTATGTGTTTGCTGAGTGCGAATTCTATTTCTATAATATATATATATATATATGATATAACACACGCTCACTTCTGGACGTCATATCTCGTGGTGTGGACCAGCCTGCACAGAAATCCAGTGACATGAGTGCATATAAAGCCACTGAAGTATTAAAAAATAAAACATTTTTTTTAAAAATTAAAAAAAACAAAAAACCTTTTTTTTTTTTTTTTTTGGATCATTTTTTATCCTCGTACTCGCTATATTCATGTAATTATATCTCTATACTACAATGCAACTCACCGCCCTGATAGTTCATGCGCAGTCACTCATCCACACCACGTCAGTAGCGCTTCACCACAAACTATCGCATGCTTGAAAGTCTGTGTGAATTACCGCCAATACCCGCATGCGACATTGTGTATAAATACCATCTACGTCAAATATCGCATAAAGAATTATTGGCACTATTAAATCACCTTGCAGGACGCACTTGCATTTTGTTGTAATATGTGATTGTTTATATAGATTTTTATGTGAGGGTGCACTTTGCTGGCACAAAGCACTTCATACAAAGACATCTATGGCGATATGTACCAAGAACACAATATGAGAAGATACTTAAAATATTTGAATGGACTGAATTTTTTTTAACAACACTTGACTTTGTATCATCTGTTATTAATTGTAATCACTTGATTAAATAATTATGTACACATGTAATGTAAAGCTGGATATGTTTGTAGACACCAGAATGATTTTGGTCTGTGCACTTGGCTTGAGAAGGATCCCGGAAGGGGAGTGAAACGTTGCTTATTTTGTCACATGTGTGAATAAAGACAGTGTTTTTTTTCACAAGAAGAGTGCTGCGTTGAATTTTCATGGATATACATGCCTGATGTCAAGGGTGAGACGCGTGCACCTGATAAACCATAAAAGCGAGTGCTGCCGGAATTAAAATATATATACACCGTCAACGGTGTGAATCTGTTGTAAATATATGCGCTTCAAGTTGTGATAACCTTCACCATAATAAAGAAGATACAGCTGAACACTATTTTGCTGGACCGCCAGAATTTTTATTCATGATGGATACATGTTCTCATTCTGTTTACGCCAAATTCGGACTCTACAATTTGAATGTCTCAACAGAAATCGAGACTCATCAGACCAGGCAACATTTTTCCAGTCTTCAACAGTCCAATTTTGGTGAGCTCGTGCAAATTGTAGCCTCTTTTTCCTATTTGTAGTGGAGATGAGTGGTACCCGGTGGGGTCTTCTGCTGTTGTAGCCCATCCGCCTCAAGGTTGTGCGTGTTGTGGCTTCACAAATGCTTTGCTGCATACCTCGGTTGTAACGAGTGGTTATTTCAGTCAACGTTGCTCTTCTATCAGCTTGAATCAGTCGGCCCATTCTCCTCTGACCTCTAGCAATCAACAAGGCATTTTCACCCACAGGACTGCCGCATACTGGATGTTTTTCCCTTTTCACACCATTCTTTCTAAACCCTATAAATGGCTGTGCGTGAAAATCCCAGTAACTGAGCAGATTGTAGAATACTCAGACCGGCCCGTCTGGCACCAACAACCATGCCACGCTCAAAATTGTTTAAATCACCTTTCTTTCCCATTCTGACATTCAGTTTGGAGTTCAGGAGATTGTCTTGACCAGGACCACACCCCTAAATGCATTGAAGCAACTGCCATGTGATTGGTTGACTAGATAATTGCATTAATGAGAAATAGAACAGGTGTTCCTAATAATTCTTTAGGTGAGTGTGTGTGTGTGTGTGTATATATATATAGTATATATATGATATATATGTATACACACTGTTCACTTCCTTTTAAACCACCTGCCTTGTATTTTGTAAGCCAGTGAAATAGAAGTGCAATGCCACTGTCTATTATAGAGCAGATGGGTGCATATCCCAATTCACCTTTTCTGTTATAGGTGCAGCAAGCCCCTAAGGAGCCAGTGCAGAGGATGGGAGTGGCCCTGATGAGATGTTGTGCCACGTTGTAGTCCCTCAGGCCATTGCTCCCTGGGGATTGGTTCTTAGGAAAGGTAGTTTGAAGAATCAGACCAGAAGTACAAGTACAAAATATAACTTGTTGTACACCCAATAGTCGTACTTACAGAGTGCAATTTCTGTCACCAGATGATGAGGTATGGTGGCTGGATAAGTGGCAATTAATGGCACTTCATATGTGCTGTCGTGCCAATGTCTCACCTGTGTATGCTGGGTCTTGTGGATATAGGTGTCCACTGTGTAATGGAGGCTTGGAGTCTGGCCTGAAGGTGGTTTTTTAGGTGATTGCTGTCTGAACTGTATTCCCTCACCTGCAGCAGGGTCTGCTGGCTAAGCACTCTGTAGCTTCTAAGATGGAAGTAGTCTTGGTACTGTTAATCTTTGTGGAGTAGTCCCACAGAAGATCTGGATAAAGACCTCGGAGTAGGAATTTAAGCATGTGCTTTCTTCCTCCACACGAACTAGATTAGCACTCCCCATCCTGGCAGAAAGTAGGACCAACCCACTTCTACCAATAGAGTAGGAACAGGGTGGTTAACCCTGTGCTTGGAAACTATACCTCTGGCATGCTGGTTTACTGGGCATAATATAACTAGCGTTGAGCGAATCCAAATTCATAAAGTGGATTTTGATTAAAATTTCAGGGAAAATTTTATTAGACGCAAAGCCACATTGTCTAAAACGCCGGTCTTAATAAATGACGCGCTATGTCTTTTTTGTCTTTACTTATTACTAGTGTTGAGTGAACCCGAACTGTATAGTTCGGGTTTGTACCGAATTTTAGGATGTTTGGGACACGGCCCCGAACCTGAACATTTTTATAAAAGTTCAGGTCAGTTGTTCGACGATTCTTGCCGCTTTTTGAAAGGCTACAGAGCAGCCAATCAGCAAGCGTTTTACATCTTTGCCCTAAGAAGCTATCACAGCCATGCCTACTAATAGCATGGCTGTGATTGGCTGAGTGCAGCATGTGACCCTGCCTCTTTATAAGCTGGAGTCATGTAGTGCCGCACGTCACTCTGCTGCTGTTAGTATAGGGAAAGGTAGCTGCCAGTGCTCCCAGGGAGAGATTAGGAAAGAAATCTGTTGAACCTGGTGGTGTGAAATCTTCAAGCTACAGCAATTATTGAGGGAGGGTGCTACTGCAATCCTACATTTTTGTACCCAGCCATGAGCCCAGTGATACTGCAAAGTGTTTTTTTTTTTTTTTTAAATCCATCTGTTACTGAGGTGGGGGTCGGCGGCCATTTTAGCCATTGCAGTGTCCTTGGAACTGCATGTGTTCCAGCCTGCCAGGGACACCAGTCTAATCCTTTTTGGTAGCTCAGTTAAGGAAAAAATCCTATTTTCTGGCAGGTCAAGTCCCCTACATTACCTTTTGTATAATTTAGAGGTGACATAGTCCATTTCTGTAGTCTGGGGCAAAAATCTGTATTGTGGTGCTATAGAGCACTTGTGCATAGAAAGCACCAAAACGTATTTTCAATTTCAGCAGTGAAATAGTGCATCAGTGTATTTTTTTGGGGGAAAAAAAGCGATATTCCTGGTCCACAGAGCAGTTGTGCATACAGTGTACAAATATCTATTTTAAATCTCAGCACTGAAATGGTGCATTAGTGTGTTTTAGGGGAAAAAAAGCAGTGTTCTTGGTCCACAAAGCAGTTGTGCGTACAAGTACATATTTTACATTTCTGCAGTGAAATAGTGCATTAGTGTATTTTTGGGAAAAAAGCGGTATTTCTGGTCCACAAAGCAGTTTTAAATACACCGCCCATAATACGTTTTTTAAATTTCAGTACTGAAATAGTGCATTTTTCTATTTTGTTGAAAAAAAAGCCGTATTCTTGGTCCACAGAGCAGTTTTCAATAAACCGCACAAATACCTACGTTTAAATTTCAGCAGTGAAATACTGCATTAGTATTTTGTGGGAAATAAACCCGTATTGCTTTTACACAGAGCAGTTTGGCATACAACGCACAAAAACGTATTGTAAAATTTAGCAGTGACATACTGCATTTCTGTAGTTTGTTGCAATAAACACTAGTTTTGTGATGCATAGAACATCTGAGGCCTACCCTGTATTTGTCATTTAAAGTATCCTTTTGAACTCCGCATTTACATAGTTGGTTGCAAACACACTGGTTTTGTTGTAGATAGCACATTTGCGGTGTACGCTGCATTTCTGGCAGTCAAATAAAACCGGTAACTTCTGCTTTTACATTGTTGGTTTGAAAAATCTAAAGTTTGTTGATAGTGAAGTAATGGTATTGAATTGCTTCGTTACACTGTTGTGTGACCTAAAGAAATGTATTCTGTTTATGACACGGGCACTGCCTTACTGTTAGTGAGCTTAATTGTTGACTATTTACAGTTAAATGCAGCAGTCTCTTATGCTTCTTTATGACTCTGCTGGCAGGGTTTCCCAGGGCCATAACCATAGTCCTGCCCCAGAAGTGGAAGAGATTGAGTGCACGGATGCCCAACCACTTAGGTTTGAGGATGGAGACAGGGGAAGACCACGGCAGCACGTCTCTGATGACGAAACACAGGTGAGAACTGCTGCAGCTTTCTGCGGCGTGCAGACTGACAAATGGGGCAGGGGTGAAGACTGGGTGGAAGATGTTGAGAACAACGAGGTCCTACATCCCAAAATATACCACTGAAATCCATGTTTTCAATGGGTGGTGATAAAATCATAATTTTTTTAGGCCAGGAATTACCTTTGCAGCCTGCGCTGCATATGTGCCGGGGACAATAATATAGTTAATCCATCTGGGAATTCAGGGGTTGACATATTCCAATTATTTGCTGTCAAGTAACCCTGCACTGGTGACAGTGACCGAAAATGTGAATAATCCTCTTTTAAATTGTTGGGTCCAATATTACCATTTTTGCCGGGTACAAACCCCTGCCTTGCATAGGTGACAGTGACTGAAAATGTACAAACCCCTGCACTGCCTAAGGCCTCATGCACACGACCATATGTGTTTTGCGGTCCGCAGATTGCAGATCCGCAAAAAAAGGATGACGTTCCGTATGGCATCCGTTTTTTTTGCGGATCCATTGTAATAATGCCTATCCTTGTCCACAAACTAGAGAAAAATAGGACATGCTCTATTTTTTTTTGCAGAATGGAAAAATTGACATATGGAAACGGAATGCACACGGAGTGCCTTCTGTTTTTTTTTTTTTTGCGGACCCATTGAAATGAATGGTTTCGCATATGTTCCGCCAAAAAAAACTGAACGAACACGGAAAGAAAATATGTTTGTGTGCATGAGGCCTAACTGTCAGGGAACTTAAAATTGGCGGTTACATTCTTGCATGACCTAAAGCCTTTTTGGGCTGTGAAGCGAAAGGTACTAGTCGCCAACAACATATTTTTTTGTTTTTAATTTTTTTCAAATAAATTGCTGTAGACCCCCTGTAGACCCAAAAATTGGGAAAATATAAAAAAATAAAGCAAAGTGTAAGTGCACGGTAAAATAACAATGGTTTGGTGAGGCCGGTATACATGTCTATTCTGCATAAGGTTCAAACAAGTCCTGTGGGATCCATGCCTGGTTCTTTTTAATAAACAAAAGCTTGCCCACGTTGTCTGCGGACAGGCGGCTGCGCTTGTCTGTGATGATGCAACCAGCCATGCTAAAAACACGTTCAGACAGTACAGTGGCTGCAGGGTAGGCCAGCACCTCCAAGGCGTAAAGGGCAACCTCAGGACATGTGCCCAATTTGATGACCCAGAAGTTGAATGGGGCAGACCCAGTGGCGTAGCTAAAAATGATTGGGCACCATAGCAAATATTTGACTGGGGCCCCCTCTCCCACAGAAATTTTTGCGCAACCCCTTCCTTTCATGCCGTCATTCCTGGGGCTACTAAAGATCGCTCTCTCAGACCAGGCCCAGCAGCTGTTCCATTCGCTTTTTACACTGTCTATACTGCCACTGTATATAATTTCATTGTATAATACTGATGAGGGGACCCTGACAAAGTTCTTTACTCCTCCTCCTCCTGGATGGGCACCTTCTAGGTCAGGGCCCCAAAGCAGTAGCTTCCCCTGTAGCTAGGCAGACCCATCAGTCAGTACGTGTACTGTTCCACCATGTTGCTGAAATGCTGCCTTCTGCTAAGACATTCCAGATCTGCTGGTGGTGCAGGTTGTTGTGGCGTGATGACAAAGCTTTCTCACATTTCGCCAATGCTAACCCTGCCTTCTGAGGTGCTGGTGGTGACCCAGCTGTGCGTGAGCTGGCTTGGGTGCCACCATGCTGAGAACACTGTTCCTCCTCATCCTCCTCCCTCATCCTCATCCTCCTCCTCCTCCTCCTCATCCTCCTCCTCATCCTCCAGAACTGTGCCCTGGCTGGACAATTGTGTTCCAGGCCAGGGCATATGTTGGCGCAGGAACCCACCCTCCGAGCCACTTGTGTTAGGCTGGCATTAAGTTAAGGATAAGGCGTGCATATAGTTTTGTTTATCTAGTTAGTTTAGCTGCATTATAGGTATTTTAATATGCTTTTAAGTAAATTTGTAGTGAAAGAGGGGGGGTGGGAGTGTTGTGTGTGTTCGATTTAACTGAATTGATTTTCACTGTCTGGTGTTTAGGAATTTCTGCACCCCAAATTCAGCACATGTGGCAGGAAGGGGATGTGCGTCAAACCGACTAGGCCCAGACCTGCTATTATATTTCGCCCATTGGCGCACAACACCAGGCCGGGCTGGAGGCTCAGTGGCACCAACCAATCATCGGTCTGTTGTCCACAGCTCCTGCGCGGTGCGGGGTTTGTCCCACAAACACACAAGTTTTAAAACAGACTGCTGTCGTTTCCCCTGGCTGTGCTGCTGTGGGTGGTGAAGGTGTTACGCTGAGTGGATGAGGAGCAGGTAGAGGAGGAGGAAGCCGAGGAGGAGGAGGTAACAGGAGGCAAAGAGAAATGCCCTGCAATCCTCTGGGGTGGAAGGTCATTCGCAAAAATGCTATGCGCCTCAGGCCCAGCCACCACTGCATTTACCCAGTGTGCTGTTAAGAGAGAGAGATAATGTCCCTGCCCGTGCTTACTGGTCCATGTATCGGTTGTTATGTGGATCTTGCCACAGATGGCTTTGCGCAGTGCACACCTGATTTTGTCCGCCACTTGGTTGTGCAGGGAAGGGATGGCTCACCTGCAAAAGTAGTGGCGGCTGGGATACACGTACTGTGGGACAGCCACCTCCATAAGGTTTCTAAAACTGTCCACCAGACAGAATGACAGCATTTCACCAGGACCAGGAAGTTTGAAATCAGAGCCATGGGTAGGGGGGTAATTCCTCTTTCTATTTCTCTTTCTCTCCAGTGTTTGGGAGACGGACAGCTGATAGCTGAACACTTACATGGGATTCGGTGGAGATGCTTGGTGACTGTGCCAAATGTGGTGGCGTTGCCGCCACATCCTGTGTTTGCTGGGTGGCAGGTGCCACTGTCACTCACTTGGGCTCAGGTTTAGAACATATATTTATTATTTTTCTGTATTTTATTTTAAGTCCATTCGCTATCCACATTTGTTTGCAGGGCATTTACCTACATTTTGCTGCCTTTTGCAGCCCTCTAGCCCCTTCCAGGGCTATTTTACAGCAATTTTAGCGCCCAAAAGTCCCCATTGACTTCAATGGTGTTTGGGTCAAGTTTGGATCCCGAACCCGAACTTTTTTTTTTGTGAAGTTCGGTCGAACCCGAACTTCCAGGTGTTTGCTCAACTCTACCCATTACTGATCAATCTTTGATGGTATGCCCAAAATGTATAACAATTAAGGATGAGTGAATTTTTCCTGGCTTCAGAGAGCCTTTATAGTGGTGTAGAACACTGTGCCTTGCAGTAACACGCATAGGGAGTCTGCTATGGTAGTGAAATAATACTGTGAGTCCGTATGACATGCAGATGACAGGCGTCGCTCTTAGAATCACTGCACACTTCACTTATTTGGGCAGTCACGAGGCCAAAACGGACTAAATGACTCAAGTATGAACTCAGACTTACAAATCAATGTTAGCGCCAAGAAGAAGCACACTCCTTTTACACCGTCGTCAGCTGATTCCACATAGATGTCTACAGAACCTGTTCTATTAAACGCTTATACAAGTAGAGCCCCCTAACAGAGTGGAGAAGGTGTCAGCAGTAAGTTTGTGTTGACGTCACTGATTATTTGGCCCCTCCTGTGTTCCGTCAGAACAATAACCCCCAAAAAACAGATCCTGTCTAGAGTTGAGCGAGCACCTGGATGTTCGGGTTCGAGAAGTTCGTCCGAACTTCACCAAAATGTTCGGGATCCGAACTTGACCCCGAACCCCATTGAAGTCAATGGGGACCTGAACTTTTGGGCACTAAAAAGGCTGTAAAATAGCCCTGGAAAGGACTAGAGGGCTGCAAAAGATATCAAAATGTAGGTAAATCCCCTGCAAACAAATGTGGATCGGGAAATGACATAAAATAAAATAAATAAAAATTAACCAATATCAATTGGCAACTTCGAGGAGGAGGTGGAATAGGAGGTTGGGGTGGCATTGGGTGGGAATGCTATGGGAGTTGAAGTTCTTATCACAGCCAAGAAGGAATCATGTCTGCCTGCAGGGCCATAGCCCTCCTTCAAAAATTCAGGCCCACGGGACCCACAAAGAGGACAGTTAAAATCAGGCTAAGACAGTGTTGATTTCATCCAGCAATGCCACAGGCCTCATTCACAGATTCAGACCCATGTCACCCATAAAGAGGAGAGTTACAATCATGCCAAAACAGTAATGATTTCACCCAGTAGTGCCACAGGCCTCATTCACTAATTCAGGACCATGGCACCTGCAAAGAGGAGAGCGGTCCTGTAACAGCAACACAGGCCTCAGGTCAACCTGCAATGGAACAGGCCATTATTATTTATTTAGGCCCCTGACACCCAGACAGTGGAGAGGTCATTTGACAGTATAAAGAGGATAATGTCACCCACCAAAGCAACAGGTGATTATCTGAAATGTAGGCCCCTGGCACCCAGACAGAGGAGAGAGGTCCCATAGCAAAAAATCAAGCTTGATGTCACCCGCCAAAGCAGCAGGCGATTAACAGAATTTTAGGCCCCTGACACCCAGACAGAGGAGAGGTTCATTCAACTTGGGGTTGCCCCCAAAATAATGGTACAATTAAAAAAAGAGGATTCAATAAAGTGCCCTGGAGTACAAGAATGTATGGTTGAGGGCGAGGCAGTTAGAAATGTCTATTCTGCACAAGGTACGGACAAGTCCTGTGGGATCCATGCCTGGTTCATTTTAATGAATGTGAGCTTGTCCACGTTGGCTGTGGACAGGCGGCTGTGTTTGTCTGTAATGACGCCTCCTGCCGTGCAAAATACACGTTCAGACAATACACTGGCCGCAGGGCAGGCCAGCATCTTCAAGGCATAAAGGGCAAGCTCTGGCCATGTGGACAATTTGGAGACCCAGAAGTTGAATGGGGCAGAACAATCAGTTAGTACGTGTAGGCGTGTGCACACGTACTGTTACACCATGTTGTTGAAATGCTGCCTCCTGCTAACATGTTCCCTATCAGCTGGTAGTGCAGTTTGCTGTGGCGCAGTGACAAAACTTCACCTTGTGCTTCCACTTGTCCCCCTGTGTCAGTTGGGAATGCCCTCAGGAGCGCGTCTACCAGCGTGCGCTTGTAGTCGCGCATCTTCCTATCTCGCTCCAGTGCGGGAATTAAGGTGGGCACGTTGTCCTTGTACCGGGGATCCAGAAGAGTGGCAACCCAGTAGTCAGCACAAGTTAAAATGTGGCAACTCTGCTGTCGTTGCGCAGGCACTGCAGCATGTAGTCACTCATGTGTGCCAGGCTGCCCAGAGGTAATGATGAGCTGTTCTCTGTAGGTGGTGTATCGTCTGTGTCCTCCGTATCCCCCCAGCCACCCTCCAGTGATAGCCCTGAGCTACGTAGGGTGCCACCCTCAGGGCTCCAGACTAAAAAAAAAAAAACAGGAGCCATTGGCTCCTAAACTGAAAAATTTAGGAGCCAAATTCAATTTTTTAGTCTCCAAATTTAAAATGCATAAATTATAATTTAAATAAGGACTTGACAGAGAAGATAAGACACAGGTCACAGTAGTGAGCCAGCTCTACATATAGGAGAATACGGAACCACATACCGCTCACATCCAGTGAAATCTTCTGGGGGACAAGGTGACTAAAAATGGCGAATTGCGCGGTTTTGACTTTTTTTTTTTTTCTGTTACGTCGTTCACTGCAGCGGAAATATTTTTAATTTAATAGCTCACACTTTTTCGGACGGTGCGGTATGTAGTATGTTTATTTTTTATTGTTTGTAAATTTTATATTTAAAATTGGGAATGGGGGCGACTTTTTTTAGTGTTTTTTTTTTTTTTTTTTAAACTTTTTAACCTTTTATTTACTTTTAGCCCCCTTAGGGGTAGAACCTTGCATCTTTTATTCCCTTATTATAGTCACCCTAATAGTAATCTATTAGGGTTAATAGGACTTCACACTGTCCCTGCTGCCCTGTGCATAGTACACACAGCAGCAGGGAGTTGACCATGGCAGCCAGGGCTAAAGTAGCGTCCTGGCTGCCATGGTAACCGATCGGAGCCCCAGCATTACACTGCTGGGGCTCCGATCAGAAGAGAGGAGATGAGGGGACCCTGTGGCTACTGCCACCAATGATACCAATACAAGGGGGGGAGGAGGGGGGGACTTGGGAGGGAGCACTGTGCCACCAATGATACTAACACTATGGTTTATATAATTTATAACACTGGGGGCGGCGGCGCCCTGCGCCACCAATGAGTGTAATTAACTCATTAATTCAAGTGTAGGCAGCGATATCACAGACCTGCAGCCGGCCTCAATAACAGGGCATGCGATCCGCGGCAGTTAACCCCTCAGATGTTGCACCTGAGGGGTTAATTTCCACGGATCGCATGCCCTGTTATTGAGGCCGGGTATGTGATACCGCTGCCGACACCCACTGCCTACACTTGAATTAATGAGTTGATTACATTTATTAGTAGCGCAGCGGCTACAACTCCTTCCCTCCTCCTCCCTGCTTTCTCACCATTGGTGGCAGCAGCAGCCTCGTCACAGTGGGGAGAGAGGGACTAGCACACTGTGCTAATAAAGACAACATAGCATACTAGGCTGTGCAGCGATACACAGTGAAACCCTACAGCTACAGCGCGGCCATCCAGTCGCAAATGGCGACAAGACTAAAAAGTCTTGTCGCCATCTGCAAATTTTATGGCGCATTGGCGACCTCGGGCCCAGCTGCTACTACGTTTACCCAGTGTGCAGTTAGGGAGATATAGCGACCCTGGCCGTGCTTACCGATCCATTTATCTGTGGTTATGTGGACCTTGCCACAGATGGCATTGCGCAGCGCACACTTGATTTTATCCTCCCCTTGGTTGTGCAGGGAAGGGACGGCTCGCCTGAAAAAGTAGTGGTGGCTGGGAACAACGTACTGGGGGACAACCACCGCCATCAGCTGTTTGAAACAGTCCGTCTCCACCAGACGGAATGACAGCATTTCAAAGGCCAGTAATTTTGAAATGCTGGCATTCAGGGTCAGGGCTCGAGGGTGGGTAGTGGGTATTTCCTCCTGCTCTCCAATGTTTGGGAGATAGACAGCTGAATGCTGCCGTGTGACATGGTGGAGATGCTTGGTGAGGGTGTCGTATGTGGTGGTGTTGGTGGCACATCCTCTGACTGTGACGCCAGAGGGGGAGGGAGAGGCCGAGCCAGCAGCAGAAGAGGGAGCAGGAGGAGCATGATAGAGTTCCTTGTTTTTAAGGTGTTTACTCCACTGCAGTTCATGCTTTGCATGTAGATGCCTGGTCATGCAGGTTGTGCTCAGGTTAAGAACGTTTATGCCTCGCTTCAGGCTCTGATGGCACAACGTGTAAACCACTTGTGTCTTGTTGTCAGGACATTGTGTGAAGAACTGCCACGCCAATTAACTCCTTGGAGCAGGCCTTGGTGTGCTCGGTGTCTGGTTGCGGTGGACAGTAGCAGGCATACTGTCTCTGGAACGGCCGCTGCGCTTTTGCACCCTGCTCCCTCTTTTGCTGTGCTGTTGCCTCTGTGCGAACACCGCCTCTTCCTCAGAACTGCAAGCCTCACTAGCACGACCTTCAGGCCAGTCTGGGTCTAGGACTTCATCATCCTCCACATCATCTTCCACCCATTCATGACCCCTGCCTTCCTCGTCGGTCTGCACATTGCAGAAAGCCACAGCAGTTGGCACCTGTGTTTTGTCATCTAAGACGTTTTGTGGTGGTATTCCCATGTCCTCATCCTGCAACAAAAGTGGTTGAGCATCAGTGCATTCAAGGTCTTCCTCTTCTGGGGCAGGGCTAGGTGGATGGGCCGGGGAAACCCTGCCAACAGAGTCATCAAAAAGCATGAGACTTTCCTGCATGATTTGGGGCTCTGACTGCTTGGCTGATTTGCAAGGGTGTGAGGTGGAAGACTGATGGGCATGGGCTGCAGGTGCCAACTCTGAGCTTTCTGCAGAGGACTGGGTGTTAGATACTGTGAAGGAACTGGAGCCACTGTCAGCCACCCAATCTACTATCGCCTGTACATGTTCTGGCTTCACCATCCGTAGAACGGCATTTGGGCCTATCAAATAACGCTGCAGATTGTCGCCTACTCGCACCAGAGGAAGTTGTTTGACTTGGAGCGGTAGTTGGCGCTAAATGGCCACATCCTCTTCCAGCAACATGAGCTCCACCAACACCACCACGACCATGCCCACGTCCCTTATTTGATGTTCTCCTCATTTTTTGCGTTCACCCACCAAGCTGAAAGATTGGTCTCTCTCCGATGTCAATTTACCTGCCACTAGTCGACAATTAAGTTCGCTAAGGCAGTGCCCGTGTCATAAAAATGCTCTGTGGACCCAGAATAATGTTTTTTGTGCCCAAAAATTTTGGTACGCTGTATGCACAAGTGGTTTGTGGAACAAGTATTTTTGTAATAAAATACAGAAAATTAGTATTTCACTGCTGTAAATTGGAAATAATTATTTAAACGGATGCACAACTGTTTTTTTTTTTTGGCCTAAAACACGGCTTTTTTTTAATAAAACCCCAAAATGAAGTTTTCAACTGTTGTACATTAAAAGTAGATATTTATACTATGTATAGACACCAGATTTGGGGACCCAGAACACTGATTTGGTCACCAAAAATGCAGTATTAGACTGTTATAAATTGGAAATAATTATTTAAACAGGTGCACAACAGTTTTTTCAGCCTAAAACACGGCTTTTTTCAATAAAACCCCAAAATGCAGTATTTAACTGCTGTAAATTTAAATTGGATATTTATACTGTGTATGTACAACTGCTTTGTGAAGCAAGAATAATACTTTTTTTACACAAAAAAGAATAATGCACTATTTCTCAGCTGTAATGTGAAATCGGTATTTAAGCGGTGTATTTCAAGATGCTCTGTGGATCAGGATTACCACTTTTTTGTCAAAAACTGCACTCATGCTATACTTCACAGCAGCAATGTAAAATAGGTGGTTGTAATGGGTATTTCCGACTGTTTGGTGGACCTTGAATGTTTTTTTTCTATAAAAGACAAAGAAGCTCTATTTCCATGCAGAAATATAAAGTATGTCGTTGGGCGGTGTATGAAGAACTGTTTTGTGGACAAGGAATACGATTTTTTTCCCCCAAAATTACACGGATTCTCTTTCATCGCAGAAATGTCAATTATTTATTTTGGCGGTGTAAAATATGCTTGGTGGATCAGGATGACCATTTATTTTTTTTTTTTTAACTAAAATACACTGATGCACTATTTGAAAGCTGACATGGAATATACGGTTTAGTGCATAGTATACAAAAGTGCTTTGTGGCACCACAGATCCCAGGCTAGACAAATGGACTATGTCACCCCTTAAACATACAAAAGGCAATATAGGGGACTTGAGCAGCCAGAAAAAAAAAGTTTTTTATTTTTTTCCTTCACAGAGCTACAAAATGGGATTAGGCTGATGTCCCTGGCAGGCTGGCAGACATGCAGTGCCTAAAATACCCCCCCCCCCCACCTCAGTAACAGATGGATTACAAAAAATCTCCCTGGCAGTGGCTGGGTACAGAAATGTTGGATTGCTGAGGCTCCCTCCCTCTCTATGTACTGTATCTTGTGGATTAAAGTTGCACAGGTTCTTCAGATTTCTGCCCCATTCTCTCCCTGATGGCACCAGCAGCAACTTTGCTCTAATCTCAACTCGGCAGACTGATGTGCGGCACTACGTGACTCCATGCTATTAGTAGGCATGGTTGTGATGACTTCTTAGGGCAAGAAGTAAAATGCTTGCTGATTGGCTGCTGTGCAGCCCTTTAAAAAGCGGGAAGAAATCGCTGAACAACAGACCCAAACTTTTTTGAAAATGTTCGGGTCCATGTCCCGAACACCTCAAAATTTGGTACAATTCGCTCAATTCTAATCCTGTCTGTTGAGCATCCGCCTTCACTCAGTCAGCATTTGGTCAGTAATTCATCAGTATTGCTAATGCCAAAAAAACAGGAGTGGATCCAAAACAGTTATGACACATGAATGGAATATTTCCATGTCTTCTGTGTTTTGTACCCACTCTTGCTTTTGGCTACCAAATCACAAGTCAATTCTGATGGGACCATAAAGACCTTACAGCTGCTACACAGACAGGATCCATTGTGCGTCTCATTTTTCCTTCCTTCTGACAGATCAGAAGAAGGGTTAAGTAAATAAAGGGTCAACCAGACCGAAAGGCAAAATAGTGGCCCAGTCATGAAGTGGGGAGGGAGGGAACAGCATGAGAAGTCCACAGAGTGGCCTTATGACATAGTGGTGTGGTGGAAGCAGCATGAGGAGGCCAGAGAGAAACACAATGACAGTGTGAAGGTGGCATCAGCAGAATCAGGAGGAGGCCACAGAGTGGCACAAGGACAGTGTGGCCCTAATTTTTTTTTCTACTTTTACACAAATGGCTTTTTAACAGATAAGTGCAATGCAGAATGGCGAATATATTTTTATTTTGCCACTAATACACGGCAAACTGGGCTTTAGAATATATCACTGCACCGCACAAGGACAAATATATTTTTCTTTTGCAACTAATACATGGCAAAAAGGGCTTTACAACATATCACTGTACCGCACAAGGGCAACTAAGACGTACTGTAGAAATATTTATTTGTAATAAACCCTGTTAATGGCTGTATACAACAGCACTTGCACCCTAATAACAAAAACGGTTAGCTAGAATGACAGAGCTGTATAATGGCAATTTGGATCCCCAGTCAGTGCACCAAGGTGTAATAGAATTGTTCTTATTACCCAGTCTGTAACCTCCCCTACTGAACCCTGTTCTACAAAAATGCTGTGGAATGATTCCTCCCCATCCTTTCCCTGCACTTACATATCATTTTTTTTCACCATAATCCAGTCTTTCCTATCACTGTCTCTAGCACCTGTAGACGTCTCTCCCTACACTAAGTGCGCTGTAACGCTGGTAAATGAAGAATCTAAGATGGCTGCCGCTATTTATAGGGCTGTGACATCACAGGGCTGGTTGGCTGCTGATTGGCTGCATGCATGGTATTATGGATCATCCCGCCTTCCCAGAGTTCCTTTCTCCATGTCCTCACACATGCAGCAGCATTTTTAGGAAAAATGCGATTTGTTACCACGAAGCATGAGGAAATTCGGCTTTGGTGCGAATCAAATTTTTCCTGAAATTTGGATTGAATTCCACTTCATCAACTTCGATTCGCTCATCTCTAATAAGAATGTATGAATGCAATGGTATAACCCAAATGGCAGTTGAACGTAGAAAAAGAGTGATCCTAAAATACAAATTTAGCAATGTATTTAGAAATAAGATTTTTGTGCACACTATTATGAATTCTGCATAAATCAGTTTTATGACCGAACATCTGCAACTACATTATGATCAAGAATAAGATAACTCCATTTTATAACTAATTTAAATACCCCCCCCCCCTAATCCACCCAATACAAATTAGGATTTAATCTATCAGATGAATGCTTAAGGTATAGTCTAATGAAGATATGGACTAATATAGCACATTGGAGATTATGGTATTTTGTTCAGTTGCCCTTTGGGGATTGAAGCTTATTTTTTTTATCAGAACTCCCATGATGGGATTTAGGTTGGAGATTTAATACTTGCAGGAACCCATTCACTGACAAAGTATATAAATGACAACATCCTGTTACAAACAAGAAGATATTGTGTGCTGAAACTAAGCTGTCTTCTTGCAAAACTATTATTCTGAAATGGCACAAATAGAATATGGCAAACATCTGATAACTTCTAGATTTAATAAAATACATTTCATGTCCAGGGATGTGGTCACTGAGCCACAAAGACTGCAATACACAACACTAATCATGTAGGCAGAGAATCCCATTTCTCTATAGAAGCTAAATCTACTACAATCGCCAATTACTGCAGGGAGGTGGGAAAATGTAAATCTAATATGCTGTATTTTTTGCCCTATAAGATGCATTGACCCTTAAGATGCACCTAAGATTTAAAGGTGAACAATAAGAATTTTTTTTTCGTTAGACCTCAGATCAGACCAGCAATCAGACCTCCAATGATGTTCATATCTTAGCTCAAAGGCCCAATCAGAGCCCCGCTGTTAATAAGACCCCAATCAGTCCGCAGATCAGACCCATATCAGCTTGGACCCCAATGTGAATGATCCCAATCAGACCTCAGATAAGAGCCCCAATATAAATAAGACCCCCTCATTCAGATCTGCGATGAGACTCCCATACCTCAAATCAGACCCCCATGCCTCAGCTGACTCCTCAGATTCAGGAACTCTGGTGCAAGCACCAGGAGTCTTAGAAAACTCACCAAAACTGCAAGCACAGTCTGAATAGGCACCAAGACTAGAATATAGGTCTCTGAGGATTCAGATGGTGCACGATAAACAGACAGACTGGAAACAGAACTGAAAAACCAGACTGGCCAACTAAAACAATAACCAAACTAAACTGTGGCCCGGGTAACACAGACTAAATACAGCAGGATCATGTCAGACAAAACAGACACAGTTTGGACCAATTTGCACTACTGCAATTTGCACTAACAGATTAGTAAAAAAATCATTGTCGAATTAGTTATGCTTTTTAAAATTTAAAAAATTTAAAAAAGTTAATTGCTTTTTTTGCTTTCTACTATAACATAGTAGTAACGGAAAAAGCAATGGCATGTTCTGAACAAGCAGTCCAAAAAATAAGCCCTAAGTGGGTGAAGATGCCTTCCCATGTTTATACACACATGTAGTATTAGAAAAATCAGTGACTTGCTCTGAGCAAGCAGCTTCAAAGTTATACTTTGACGGGGGCAGGTGTCTGCCCATGTTTATACACACACTGGACAAAGCAATGACTTGTTTTAAGCTCATGGTCCAAACATTATCCCTTTTTCAGGAACAGCAGATATACAGTATGGAACCTGATGGACAATGCAGTAGATGTGCAGCTAGTAGCAGTAGCATATGGTATGGAAAAGGATATACATGGCAAGAGAGGTGTGTCTGTGAGAGACTAGTAGTAGTGTCAGTAGGTGGACTAGCAGCAGCGGTAGGCGGTAGCAATACAGTATAGAACGTGATAGACAGGCAGATGGTGCCATGGTTTCATTGGACCGGCCATAAATAACCACAGTCAGCAATGGCCGATTTGATCATTGGCATCAGCCAGAGGTGTGTGAAAATCCTTACATATCAATGCCTGATTTATTTTCACAAATGTAATCTTTAGTTCACTTGTGGGTGTGACTATGCCCCCTGCTGCACTGAATACCTTCTCTGACAGTACACTGGACCAGACAGTATACTGATGGCAAACTGCATCAGTTCTGGCCACTGTTCCAGTCTGTCTTCCCAGAAGTCCATGGGGTCAGGGAATAGGGTATGCGCTTAAGAAAGGTCACAGTTCAGGTACTGCTGAACCTGCTTTTTCAGGTGGTGCATATCCATTTGATGATGTGGTGTGAAGTTAGTGTGGCATTTGAAAAACTGTGCCATCATTATCAGCATAACTGTACTGGCTGGTGCTCCTTGCACTGCTACAGCCACCCACGTTCTCATTTGTGGATGACATGGCACAGGTCTTTTGTTTTCCATTACACCTGCCCATTGCCAGTTTGTAGTTTTACCAGACACTTTACTTTGAAGCCTATTCAAGCAATGAGTAGTGACAGGATTGGTATACTTATTATTAAACTTTACAACAGGGTTTTGGATAAAAAAAAAGCACAATTACAGTAATAAATACTGTAATATACAATACTGGTATCGCTAAATACACTTGTATATTTATTACACATAGCAACTTTGGAGCAGTCTTTTGGGGAAAATATTAAATTGCACTACCTCTGCAGGAAAAATATATGCTGCCGGGGATGCTAGAAAATATGCCTATTTTACACTTACGACAGAAACTTTGCAGCAGGTTTTTTGAAAAAAAAAAAAAAAAAGTGTAATTACACAGTTTCCAGTCCATATATTCAGCCAGTATAGTTAAGTTTTCTGTTTCAATTAGGCCTCATGCATATGAATGTATTTTCTTTCTGTGCCGTTCCATTTTTTTTTATTGCGGACTGTATACGGAACCATTCATTTCAATGGGTCCACAAAAAAAACTGGAGTTACTCCGAGTGCATTCCGTTTCCATATGTCCGTATTTCCGTTAGGCAAAAAAATTTAACGTCCTATTATTGTCTGCATTATGGACAAGGAAAGTAACATAGTATATAAGACCGAAAAAAGACATTTGTCCATCCAGTTCGGCCTGTTTCCTACAAGTTGATCCAGAGGAAGGCAAAAAACCCTGTGAGGCAGAAGCCAATTTTCCCCACTTAAGGGGAAAACATTCCTCCCGACTCCAATCAGGCAATCAGAATAACTCCCTGGATCAACGGCCCCTCTCTAGTAGCTGTAGCTTGTAATATTATTACACTGCAGAAATAAATCCAGTCCCCTCTTGAATTCCTTTATTGTACTCACCATCACCACCTCCTCAGGCAGAGAGTTCCATAGTCTCACTGCTCTTACAGTGAAGAATCCTTTTCTATGTTTGTGTACAAACCTTCTTTTCTCCAGACGCAGAGGATGTCCCCTCGTCACAGTCACAGTCCTGGGGATAAAAAGATGATGGGACAGATCTCTGTACTGACCCCTGATATATTTATACATGGTTATTAGATCTCCCCTCAGTCGTCTTGTTTCTAAAGTGAATAACCCTAATTTTGATAACCTTTCAGGGTACTGTAGATCCCTCATTCCAGTTATTACTTTAGTTGCCCTCCTCTGAACCCTCTCCAGCTCTGCTATGTCTGTCTTGTTCACAGGAGCTCAGAACTGTACACTGTACTCCATGTGTGGTCTGACTAGTGATTTGTAAAGTGGTAGGACTATGTTCTCATCACGGGCATCTATGCCCCTTTTGATGCAACCTATTATCTTATTGGCCTTGGCAGCAGCTGCCTGACACTGTGTTTTTTGCTGCTTAATTTGCTGTTTATTAAAATTCCTAGATCCTTTTCCATGTTCAGTGTTACCAAGTGTTTTACCATTTAGTATGTACGGGTGACTTGCATTATTCCTTCCCATGTGCATAACTTTACATTTGTCAGTGTTAAACCTCATCTGCCATTTTTCTGCCCAAGCCTCCAATCTCTCCAGATCCCTCTGTAGCAGAAAACTGTCCTCTTCAGTGTTAATTACTTTACACAGTTTAGTGTCATCTGCAAAAATAGATATTTTACTGTGCAGGCCTTCTACAAGATCACTAATTAATAAATATATTGTAAAGAATAGGGTCCGTTAATAACCACCCTCTGTTTTCTGTCACTCCGCCAGTTACTTACCCACATACAGGCATTTTCTCCCAGTCCGAGCATTCTCATTTTATATACTAACCTTTTATGAGATACGGTGTCAAATGCTTTGGAGAAGTCCATATATACTACATCCATTGATTCGCCGCTGTCAAGTCTAGAACTTGCCTCCTCATAGAAGCTGATTAAATTCGCTTGGCATGACCGATCCCTCATGAAGCCATGCTGATATGGCGTTATTTGCTTATTTTCATTGAGATACTCCAAAATAGCATCTCTTAGAAACCCTTCAAACAGTTTACCAACAATAGATGTTAAACTTACCGGCCTATAATTTCCAGGCTCATTCCAACCAAATTTCCAACCACATTTGCTATGCGCCGATCCTGTGGAACATTCCCTGTCAGTATAGAGTCCGTAAATATCAGAAATAAAGGTCTGGCTATGACATCACTTAATTCCCTTAGGATACGGGGGTGTATGCCATCCGGTCCTGGCGATTTGTCTATTATAATCTTTTTAAGTCGCTGTTGTACTTCTTCCTGGGTCAGACAGGGCACTTTTAATGGGGAATTTACTTTTACATTCTGCATTTCATCTGACAGTTTATTTTCCTCAGTGAATATAGTGGAGAAAAAAAATATTTAATAGTTTTGCTTTATCCTAGTCGCTCTCTGCAACACCCCCTCATTGCTATGTAGAGGGCCGACTCCTTCAGATTTATATTTTTTACTATTTATATAGTTGAAGAACATTTTAGGGTTAGTTTTACTTTCTTTGGCAATTAATCTCTCGGTCTCTAGTTTGGCAAATTTTATTAGTTTTTTACATATTCTATTTTTTTCCTTATAGTTTATTAGTGCTTTCTGACTCCCCTCCTGTTTTAGTGATTTATATGCTTTCTTTTTGTCATTCATTGTTATTCATTGTAGAAACTATGCAACAGGTTTTTGGGAAAAAAACATCTACTGCAAAAAACTTAAATCTATTAGCTGATGATGTAATAAGTATCACAGTCACACTGGACACTGAGCAATTGCAAGTATTTTTTAAACACCTGTTGCAATATGTTTACAATGAATAAGTGCATGATAAGAATATTTTCCAGTGTCACAGCAGCATATATTTTAGCCACAGACTATTAAACAATTTTTTCAACAACTAGTTGCAAAGTTTCTTCAGTTAATATTAAATAACTGTAAAATACATAATAAATACAATAGAGGAGTATGTTTTTAAACAGGCTCTTTGTTATCACCATCAACCATGCATTTACCAAAGCCATTTATGTTGCTGTCATTTTAAGATTACTAATGCTGTCTTAGCGTTAAGCTTAGCTTGAAAGTAGTTGCATACAGTTCTTGAAAACCCCAGAATGTCATACACAACTGTTTAGGGTAAGCTGAGCACTTTCAAATTATTCATATGTGAATCCAATCTTCCGACGGATTCATTAGAATTAGACCTAAAAAGAATTTCATGAAATTCGCTCATCTCTCGTGCCTCCTGATTGGCAAGTTGCATTTGATTGTATGAAGAAGGCGAAATGATGGGAACGGCGATCACGCCACCCCATGTCATTGAACCCCTCAGATGCTGCGCTCATCACTGATAGTGGCATCTGACAGTAACATTAGGGGTAAAAAAAAAAAACATACTCGCGTTTATCTATTTGCTCACAGAGAGGCCATTGTGGCCATCTTGATTGATTCCCTTCTGGGATTCGTGTCCCCACCTATGCCTTGGTTGAATTTGATGGACTTATGTCCTTTTTGGCTACATGCACACGACAGTTGATTTTTGCTGTCCACAAATCGGGGTCCGCAAAAAAACTGATGGTCCATCAGTTTTTTTGGAGGATTCCTTAGTTTTCACAGATTCCTTGTGATAAATGCCTATCCTTGTCCGCAAATGAGAAACAATAGGAAATGCACAACTTTTTTACTGAAGTGAAACACTGAAGTGACAACAGATGCAGAACACAAACGGATGAACTGTCAGCATTTTTTTGCTGACCCATTGAAATGAATGGGTTCCTGTCCTATCCGCAAAAAAACTGAAACGTAAGCCGAGAAAAACTGTAGTGTGCGTTTAGCCTTAGGAGAGTATGCAATTTTTTTTTTACGTCCATTTCAGGAAAAATTTATTTGTTGCCATGAAGCATGATGAAATTTGGCCCCTGCACCCTATGGGGTGAATACTAATGAAGCGCATCCATTATTACTTCATTGGCTCTGTACTCACCGCTTCCTGCTCCCCGGCTTGGCTATTGGCTGTGCAGGACTGCGCACAGCATGAGGGCTCTCTGTGACCTCACACTGTGCGCTGCGATACACAGCCGACAGCAGTATGAAGAGGATGGCGATGGTGAGGAGCGCTGGCGTCCAGGAGCAGGAGAGGTAAGTGAGTTTTTTTTATTTGTGCTGGGGGCTGATGGCTGACATATAGGGGCTGAGCATATGGGGGCTACTGGCTGACATATGGGGGCTGCTAGATGGCTGAAGGTTGGGGTGTTGATCTGAGGCATTGGGGGGTCTGATCTGAGGTCTGACATTGGGGGTCTGATTGGGGCTATAAGCTGAGGTCTGATTAACATTGGGGGTCTGATTGCTGGTCTGACCGGAGTTGTAATGGAAAATATTTTTTTCTTATTGTTCTCCTTTAAAACCTAGGTGCGGCTTATAGAGTGAAAAATATAGTAGTCATTTTCAGATGTGGCGATACCAATTATGCTTTGTTTATTAATTTTAGAAGTAAAAGTTGTAAAGGTGTGTTTTATTTTGTTTTATTTTTTATGCTTTTTCATATTTTGGAAACATTTTCTTAACTTTTGTTAGTCCCCTTTGGGGAATTAAACTGTTCAATTGCTTATATAATAGACTGTAATATTATACTATTGCGGTCTATAGAGATTGTGCAGTCTTCCTATTTGGCAGGGCGTAATAGGAACTTTACAGTGGCAGACCTGGGAACCTTCACATGGTCCATGCTGCTATAACAACCAGTCAGCCACCCTGTGATTTTGCTGTGTGGGGGAAGCATGTGCAATTAGAGGACTGGATCATGGTTACTGCAAATGGTTGTCGGCTATAATACACTGAAATGAATGGGTCCACATCTGATCCACAAAAAAATTAGGATCGGATGTGGACCGAAAATATGGTTGTGTGAATGGGGCCTAATGCTGTAAACATATGGCCAATATTTTTAAGAGGTTGGATGGGATAGATGATTAAAATGTCTGATTGCTGTGACCCTCGCTAGATGAGGGGTCCCAAACCTCTATTCCATCTCAAATAACTGCTGTCATCAGGAGTTGGAATAGAGCAGCAGTTGATCATAAATTCAGTGGAAATAGCTTAGAACTGTACTTGGGAACCATGTTCTGAAAGGCTTGGGAACCCCATTTTGGTGATTGTGAGAGTCCCAGTGGTGGGGACTATCTACAATCCCCCAGATAACCCCTTTAACGATCAGGAGCCATGGTGACAAACCTCTAATGGGGAATGATCAAATGTGGTTTCTGTATCAAGTCATTACATGAGCCTCCGGCTTTAGATGAGCCATTGAGAGGATATGCAACCAATTGATGTTTAATACATGCGTATACAATACACAGAGAAAAATATGTCAACCCAAATGTGTTTATCTGAAGGGAAGAATTTAGTCTTTTTCCCTTAATCTTACGCTCAAGACAACCAGCTTTGCCCATAGGAGCCAATCAAACCTTTTAACTAACTGATACAGACATTGAAAGGATTGCTACAGTGGCCATTTGACAATAGGTTCAGAATATGAAAAAAGTCCCAGGGGAGAAGGGATTGTAATAAGAATCACAGACCATTCTTATCTGCGATTCTGTGAATCCTTTCTGCATCACATATTGCAGTTTGTATTAGAAAAGTCAAACATCGGTAACTAAATTGCAGCACTTGCTAATCTCTAAATGAATAGAGTAGAAGACCACCATGTCAGAGACAGGAATCCACCACAAATTCTGTGTATCTGCTTCATTTTACTCAACAATACCTATGGTATAATGTACGCTGTATGTTCCCACTTATTCACAAATTGAATTTAAATGCAAATCTTTAATCCACATATATCTGATGTGCTGTACCTTTAAAGAATAACTCTTATTTAATGCATTTTTCTTTAAATTGATGGTACAAGCTATTGTTAAACTGTCAGAAGAATCTCTTATTCAGTAGAGACTACTGAAGAATGCTTAGCAGCTCACTGAGTGATCAGGTTAAAATTGCAGCTCATAGAGGTCTATGAAGACGGGAGGTGGAGGAGAAGTGAGCTGCTTCAGGGAGAGAGGCAGCAACATATACAGAAGCAGCTCATTTTTCTAGTAGGTTTTCTCTCACCCCAGTGCTGGATTCACATCTACATTTGGGTGGATGTTGATAATTGAACCCATTCGCTGGCTATGCGCCCACAAACTGGTCGTAGAATGAACACAGAGGACTTCTCCTGGAGTCCTTTGCATTTTGTGCACAGGCACAGGAGTTCTCTCAGTGATTTCCATGGCTATGTTGCAGGTGCAAAGAGGGGGAATGGGGGTCGTAACAATATGCAAGTTATTGATCTGCAGTCAGCAGCCGATGTTCTGTACATGTATTAAAGGGGTATTCCCATCACAGTATTGTGATTGTCCATATTGTTGTTTTCATTTTTCCATCACATTATACAGTGCTCACTTCCATGACCACCCTGTAATCCAGCAGCGGTGGCCGTGCTTGTACACTCTGGTGGCCAGGACCATGGAAGTGTGCATAGGCTGACTTTTTCCTCTAATGAGCAGGTGTAGTCACATCAGATCCACATCATTCCCCACAGTGTATTTAAACTTAACTCCCAGAATAAAAACAGATCGCAGACCACAAAATAAGTACAGTCAGTAAAATCTAAAGAGACCCCAGACCAAAACCAGACAATACCTTAGAATACAGACTCCTTAAATCAATGCAGACCAAATACTAGACCTAAACCTCATATTACATACAGCCTCCAGACCCCCAAAACATATAGACTCCAAAATAAATGCAGGTCCATAAACTCAAAATAAGTTCAGACCCTAGAATATGTAAACTAGACCAGAGCCCAAATAAATACAGACACCAGACATCATAATAATTACTAGAATAAATACACACTGAGTCAATAAATACCTCCTACCAGACCCTCTGAACTAATACAGACCTTAGACCAGACCCTAAAATACAGATCCCTGCATGAATACAAACCTCCAAACCATGCACAGACAGGACACCCAAAAATACATACAGACCCTATACTAAATATGAGTAGACTAGAGATGAGCAAATCAACTCTAACAAATTGAATTTATCCAGGAGCGCCAAGTGGCTGACTCTACTGCTCAAGAGTCTCCCCTCTCCCTTGATTGATCGACAGGGCTAGACCTCACCTGGCCCAGTCAATCTGACGCCGGTGTTTTTGTTCCGAATGCAAGTGCACAGAATCTGCTACCTGATCAGTGCAGATACCGACTGCGCATGCGCTGCTAATTTCTGCGTATGCCTGGAAGTGGCGATGACGCTCCTCCATCCGAGTCGCTGTCTCCACTTCCAGGTGTTCTCAGACACTAGTGGCGCATGCGCAGTTGCCCAGGTAGCAGTACAGGATCCTCTGCGCTTCTGCCGCAAACTGCTGTAAAGCATCAAGTGGGAACCGTGTCTAACTATTAACTGTAGGTCAGTCAGAGCAGTTCACTTACACACAGGGAAAGGGTTACGGGAAATCAAGGGCAAAATGACTGCCATTAAATAAAGGGTTCCCACAGAAGTGCAGGGAGAACATAAGTGGCTCAGAGTTCATCAGTTTCCATATGTTCATCCCTAAGGTGTCTTTTTTTGTCTCAATCATTTTTATGACACATCACGAAATGTTACCCAACACTTGTATAAATACACCTTTAGGCTGGGTTCACCCACAGTTTTTATATGGTGTTTTTGGCACAAATATTTCCATTATACTTTGTAGGTTCCACTCCTGTCTTTTGGTGACCAAGTACTGACCGTGTGAAAGTAGCATTAGGGTTCTTTCACACATGTAGTTTTAATGCTATTTTTAATGCAGTTTTTGAAGCCAAAACCAGTAGTGGACAGAGGATTTACCGTATTTTTTGCCCTTTAAGATGCACCGGCTCATAAGACGTGCATAGGTTTTAGAGTAAGACAATAAGAAAAAAATATTTTTTATTACACATCAGGTCACACTACCAATCTGACTCCCAATGTTAATAAGACCCCCATGCCTCAGATCAGCCCCCAGCCCTATGTAATCGGCCCCCAGCCATTATTCAGCAGCCCCCAGCCTCAGATCACAAAACAAGTAAACCACTTAACTCTCTTACTCCTGAATGCCGCCGTTCATCTCCTCCAGCTCGATTCTCTTCCTCCTGCTGTCAGCTGTGCTGTGAACTGGCGCGCACAGAATGAGGTCACAGAGTGCCCTCACGCTGTGCGCAGCCACTGTACAGCCAACAGCGGAGGACCAGGAAGTGGTGAGTACAGAGCCTTCACCGCTTCCTGGTCCTCTGGTACTAATGAGTGCTTCTATATGGAATGCTAATTAGTATTCACCCCATAAGACGCAGGGCCATTTTGCGTCTTATGGGGTGAAAAATACAGTAAATCTTTTCTATATAATTTCCCTCCTTTTACAGTCCATTCCTTACTTTTATCCCAAATAAAAAAGCTACATCAATAGGGCACATGTGAAAGCACCCTTAGAAGCACAAAACGCTATTCTAGAATACTACAGGGTTTTTTGATGGCCGCCAAGACTGGTGTGACAGATCCATTGTTAAATAGCTCCAAACAAATTCCGAAGTACCTTACAGTATAATAGGGTCCCTTAGGTTTCTAGGATTATGTTAATTTTAAAGGGGTTATCCCATGACTAATGTAAAAAATGAAAATCAGACATCATATAGAACATGACAATCTCTTTCTAACAAAGCTAGAACCGACCCTGTACCTCACATGGATCCAGAGATCTCCCCATTCATTGTCTGCTAGATTTATATCAAGCTGACAGCACAAGGGGGGTGTCTTTTCTGCTGCAGCTCAGGGGGCGTGTCTCAGATCTCCCTATTACAGCTCGGGAGGCGTGTCCATGCTCTCCCTATAACAGCTCAGGAGGCAGTAGAAGGATTAAACTGAGCATGTGCATCCTCAGTGAGCAGGTCAAAGAAATAAGTAAAAGAACAAACAGCAGGTGGCGCTATACATATCTATTTTAGTGAATAACTCAGTGGCTATGCAAAATTTTTAATTACATATAATTACAAGTATTCAGATCCAGGTGCTGGTTTGAAAACTGTAGAATATTTGTTTTTGTGAGACCACCCCTTTAATGGCAAGAATAGTGCTGTAGTCTAGGATATTGATGCTGTGACAATAGGGGAACGCCCTTGATAAAATGAGAAAAAATATCTATGTGAACAGAGCCTGAAATACTATTGTTCCCCATAATGTAGTTGTCTCATCCTATCCACTTTGCAGTTGATTGGAATGATTGCAGTGAAAATTGGAACAAATTAGGTAATTTTAACCTGTATAGGAGACCAAGGGAACTGCCTAAAAGAACAGAAAAGAACTTTGCAAAAAAGTACATGGCAGGGACGTATATTTTCAGGTAATGTTTGGATCACATGGCCACAACAGATTTTTATCCATTCGATTAAATAATGGAGGTTCTGGAAGCAGAGATCTTGAACATTGTAAGAAATTGATACAGAATGTATATTGGCAAATTGTATAACTTTATATTATACATACATTTAATATTGATTCACTAAAACTGGAATAACCGTTCATACGGATATATGGCCTGATAAGAGGGACACTTTTACTACATACATGTCATCTGTATTTGTTGTGCAGCCCTCAAAGGGTAAAGATTCAAGAAAGTTTCAATTTTCCTTGATGTGAGCTTAGTGACATTTAAAAGTTCTGATTTTCAGCTGTCAAATGCCACTCTGAATGAAAGCGAATCCTTTCTCGTTGCTGGATTCTGGGAATTGAATGTGACGTGCCTTTTTTAATGTTGCGTTTGTGGATTCTCTCTGAAACTGCCCACAGGAACATTAAGAAATGTGAGGCATTGGGGTTTTGGATGTGCCTCACAGTAGTGGTTGTTGTGTGCTCTGTGAAAGTGATCTGATCTGTACAGAACTTTACAGTGCACGCATAGAGATTGGATAAAATGTGCTCTTCCTAGTCAGCCAACTTTTGCACAAATGATCACTTGTGATGACCATCTCTCAGCAGATAGGCACTGATGTGTTGGGCGCGAATTTTAATTGCAAATATCGCTTTTTCGAATATTTGAATATTTAGAATATAGTGATATATATTAGTATTTTCTAATATTCTACTTTTTTTTTCATCAGTAACCTCCCTTTTTGCTTGTGGGCCAATGAGAAGGCTGCAATATCTTTGTCTGAGCTTAGCAATATTTCTAGCAACCAATAGGAAAGTTGCCTACCCCTTACTATATAAGAACCTCCCCAGCAGCCATTCTCCGCTTTTTTTTTTTTTTTTTTTTTTTTTTTAGTTCCGAGAGACAACAGTGTCATTGCTGTGCTCTCTGCTTTCCTGTGTCACATTACATTAGATAGTTATCATATATATATATATATATATATATATATATATTACAGATAGTTAGAGGGAGATAGTCAGTGTAGGTTAGATGGTGATATAGTGTAGCTGCTAAAATGGGAAATTGCACGTTTTGCACCAAAATATGCGCATCATTAATTGCTGATTTGCGCAATCGCGAATATATTGGCGCACTCTCTCTGCATATAAAGCTATTGTAATGTTCTGCCGTGCCAACCATTTTTTCCAGTCTCAGGAAACGTCTAGCAGCTTGAAAAATGTAGCAAAATTGACCCACGCCTGTATTGCGCACGCAATGCGCGCATATTACATTGCCGATTTTCGCAATCGAGAAAATAACCGAAATATTGCGAATTCGAATATTGCCGCTGCCGCTCATCACTACTGATGACTAGGTGGGATAAGTTTTGATGTTCATCGTCATCTTTTATGTATTTATGAGAATATCGCTATAATGCAGCATTATATATGGTAGCACAGGTAGTATCTACTATGGAGCTGCAGGGACTCCCTGTGCTTCCATACAGCCTCTGTGCATGTGGTTTGTGGTTTGCTATACATATGAGCAGGGGTGGGATTCAAATTTTTAACAGGTTCCATACTCAACGGCAGACACGCTGCGTCACGACACTTGTTTACATATACATACACCATATATATGCAATAAATACACCATTTATACACTACACACACATACCACCCAACTTTTAAAAAGCCTAACACGATTCTCCAATCCGGCGGTAACCTGATTCTCCGTTCCAGCTGTAATTTTACCAACTGAATCTGGAGAACCTGGGAGAACTGGCTGAATCCCATGCCTGCATATGAGAGCCTATGGCTAGTCGGTGTGCTTTCTGCCTCTCTTCTGATGTCTGCATCTTTATAGGAAATGCTTCATCAGAAAATGACCTATTGTTTAAATCATGTTTTTATGTTAAGCATATATTTTTTAAAATGTTATTTTTGTTTTAACTTTCCATTCACTTTTCATCATTCAGTTTGGCCACTAGATCTAATAATATGCCTGTATGGGTAAGGGCGGGTTCGCATCAGCATAATGAATTCCGACAGGACTTTTTCTGTCCTTCATAATGAAAACCAGACGGATCCGTTATGCTTGCCCATAGACCTCTATTATGACGGATCAAAACAGAATGACTCTGTTTCCATTTTGAATACAAATTCCATTATTTTCTGTTGTACCCATGTTATAATGCAAAACAATAGCGGAATTCGTAACGTTGATGTGAACCTGCCCTAAACTGTTGAGCCATCACATTATTATCACAGGCAGAAATACAATGACAAATACCACCTCTGTATAGATAACACAGAATCCTCCTTTCAGGACTTTGTGGGAAAGAGGGCAGGTCTAAGATCTTCCATATTGCACCACAATTCTGGAGTACAATTCTGTCTCAAAGCCAACGAATAGTGTCTCTCCCTGCACGAGATTCATCATCCAGCCCGAGCCACGGTGATAAATCTGGTGCAGGTCTAGACAGCCGGTCTAAGCCTTCACTATCTACAGTATTCGTAAATCTGGGCCAATGAGGTCCCATGGTGTCCATAGCCCATGTAGCTGCTCTCAAAGAACAGGAGGTCTTGACATATTTTAGGCCTAGTGGCCAGTGTGAGAACGACAGGATTTATTTTAAATATTCATAGGGAAATAGAACATTTATGTTGAAAGGTGTTGTCCCACCAAAAATATTCTAAAGTTTTCAAACTAGCACCGGGATCTAAATACCTTTTTGTAATTGCATGTAATTTAAAATGTATTATAGCTACTGAGTTATTCACTGGACTCTATCGGTATAGCGCCACCTGCTGTTTGCTCTTTTTCTAATTTCTCTGTCCTGCTCACTGAGATGGAAGCACATGCTCCGTTCCATTATAAAACTGCCACCAGCTTTAGCAGAAAGGACACACTCTCGAGGTGCCAGTTTGATGTAAATCTAGCAGAATAAGTGGAACAATGAATGAGGAGATCTCTGGATCCATGCGAGGTACAGGGCTGGCTTTCGTTTTGTTAGAAAGAGAATGTCATTTCTATTGACCTTTAAAATGGATAATAAAAGAAGAAAATTTAACAATTTACCAACAGGGGGGAGTAGGTTAGCTGGCATATATTACTTATATCAATGCAACATGTTGTATTAAGTGTTGTGTGAATAAAGGGTCTACTTTTTTCACTGAATCCGGAGTGCTACCTTTTCTCTGTTTATTTTTGCAACCATTGAGGATCTTTGTCCAGGATTTTGGGAGGATTTGTACCTATATAATATAATATATATATAATGAAGAAGAGATCACAGCACTCCAATGGCAATAGTGAAAAAAACTTAGATTTATTCTCAATCGGCAATAAAAATGGCTTCTTTATACTGTCTTAATTGTTCCTGCGCAGCTGGAGGAAGCGCCAGCGTAATGTGGAGGTGCAGGTCTCTACATAACTTTGTCACTTCCTCCAGCAGGACGTGCGACAATCTAAAATCTACCAGCTACCTTGCTGGCATCCATTTACAGTTATTTTGTATGCCAAAAACTGGTGTACAAAACGATAAATGAGAAGAGTCTGTCGGCCCGCCGTCTTCCCTGCCCACACCATGCCCACTTTTTCAGACCAGTCGGGAAAGTGGTGTGAGTGGGGAAAAGCCGCAGATTTTGTTGCAAGCCATTTTGATATACGCCAGTAGTTGGGTCTTTCTTTAAAAAATAGCATTTTTTAGGCTCCCTAGTAGTCCAGCCCATGCTACAGCATGTTTTCTGACGGGCAAAGTCAAAAGTATTGCCTTCTATTATGAATGTTACTCCCCTTTCTGTCAGATCTGTGAAGGGAAGTATACTTAAAGGGGTTTTCCAAGTTTTTTTTTAACTGATTACCTATCCTCTGGAGAGGTCATCGGTATCTGATCAATGGAAGTCTGACACACGGGACCCATGTTTAAGAAGGCACTAACGCTCACAGTAGCTCCATGGCCTTCTCGCTGCTTTCCCTAGGCTTAGTGCTGACACATTCATTGGTCACGGGCCCAGGCGCAGCTCAGCGCCACTGAAGTGAATGGGGCTGAACTGCAATACAAAGCACAACCACTATACAATGTACAGCGCTGTGCTTGGTGAGCAGGGAGAAGTCTGCAGCCACAACGCCAACCTATCAGATACTGATAACCAATACAGAGGAAAACCACTTTAACCCTCAGTTCACACTCAACAGGAGAAAACTCATGTTTCCCTATGGGCATGGTTCTCACCTGAGCGTTTTACAGCGCGTTTGAACGCGCTGTAAAACGCCCTACGCTCAAAGAAGTTCTTGAGCTTCTTTGGGGCGTTTTGTCGCGCGTTTGCACCCATAGACTTCAATGGTAACGCGCGTAAAATGCGCGTTTAACACGCGTTAAAGTGTAGATATGCCTTTTTCATTTCAATTGGTCTCCAGAGTCACGAACGCGCGTATGACGCGCATTTCCTATTTACAAAAAGCGCTGTAATACGCGTGACAAAAACGTGCGTAAAACGCACGTCTCAGAAATGCTCAGGTGTGAACCCAGGGTAACTACCACCCAACACTTGGTTCCGGATCTTTACTGCGCTTCACTCCCTGCATGAAATCTTCCAGCATGAACGGGGTCATGGGCCACTTGGTGGACATGTCACTTCTGTGGCATTGGCTGCAGCACACACATAAAGGTGGACTTAGATAGGCCGATGAGCAGTAGATTATTGGGAAGTGGTGATGAAGCACTGCATTTACATGCAGCGATCACCTCCACGGTGTGAGGACGAGCCGTTGCTACTGTGGTCGCTCGTCCTCATACAGCTGCATTGTTCCTGAGAAGCAGATTTCCGTTTAGACAGCATGATCTGCTGCCCAAAAACTATAATTCAGGTGCCTGCGTGAACGACCTTGATGGACAGATTGTTGGGAATGAGCGTTCACAGGAACGTTCATTCCCCATAATCTGCCCTATTATCTGACCATCTAAATCCACCTTTACCTCATCCATGCGGGGACTGAAGATAGTGGTGGACCCAGGGAGATGAAACTGAGCAGCTAGCAGGTTAGTATGCTTCTCTTCACCGGTCGGGTGGGAGGGGAGAATGCAATCCTGGACACCCCCCCCCCCCCTAAGCTTGTGCAGGCATTGGAAGGCACAATGTCAGACTTTCGTGTGGCACTTTCGTCTGCTGCAGGCATGCTCTGGCTTCTCCAATCACCACATGGGGGAGCCGGAGCACTAACCGAAAGTGGAACTTTCGGTTTGTGCGTGCTCATATGGCGTGGTCAGAATTGACCATGGTATCTGAGGGGTTAAATGTCCGCGATTGGCATTACTGCTGGTCACGGACATGAGCCCCGGGTGTCTGCTTGAGGAAGCAGGCGGCCACCCGCGGCTATGTTTCCCGCATCCAGCAGGAGCGGGCGCCATCTTTAAACACCTACACAGGGCGTACATGTATGGCTTGTGTTCTTAAGAGTTTAAAGCATGTTAAACATATTTTAAAAGAATTTAGTTATTTATTTTTTTTTTTAACATTTCCAATGGCAAAATATGTATTAAAAAAAACAATAATATCACACTGGCCACTAAGCCTGATAATGGGAGCCACTTCTTGGTCTGTACAGATCACTTTGCTGCAGTTATCTGCTTATATCATCACAGGCAGGATTAAAATGACAGATGTCACCTATATATAGATAACAAAGGCTCTACCATTCACAGTAGGTGATATCACAGCTTATCTGCTCCCTCCTGCACAGGTCACAGAGCAGGCCTAGAAAACTATCCTATAGAAGTCAATGAGGTCAGCTCCTGTCCATTGTGTCTGTGACCCATGGTGGCTGCTGTAAAGCGTATATCTAAATAGTGTTAAGACCAGCTCAGACAAAAGGGCTGCCCCCATAGTCATGTTTAGGAAAAAGAATAAAGAATCTACCATCAGAAAATAAAAACAGATGAGAAAAAAAACATGTCACCATCTGGTTTAAACTGGGTGAAAAACGTTTTGAGGACACATTCTCTTTAAATGCTTGAAATAATGTGTCCTGAGGCAAATTACCTCATTTTGCCAGTCTTTGTATGATAAAAATAATCGTGTTACATCCTTATATTGTCTAGAACTTTTCAAAACTGTTGAGGTAGTTGCAAAATGTATACTTGAAATTTGGCGCATGCCACTCAGAAAAAATGTCACTTAAAAATATAAGAACAAGAAACAGACTGAAAAGGATTGCAAATCTTGCAGATTTTTGATAAAATAATATTGACAATGCTTATTACATTCTATCTATCTAATGGACCTGGGTCTTGTTCAACATATGTAACTATCTGTCTACATTTATTTATTTAAATACTGAAAAAATGAAACAAGTTTTAATCATCCTCCTGGTCACCATTCAGAAGAGTCTTTTATGGCAGCTTTCCAGTTCACAGAGCAGAACTCGCCGGGCCACATCCAGCCTGCAGGTCTTCTGTTACTGACCCTCTACTTGTACAATTGTGTTTCAATGACTTCATTTTTCCTGTATGCTCTGTCAACATTCACTAACCCTCCCAAAATTCAATAATGCGGTTGAACTTCTTTATGAAACCAGGAAATTCCTATTACCCTTTATCCGCAAACAGTATAATCCTGCCCCACAAAACTAAGTAAACAAGCTCCGACGTAGGGGAGCTAATCCGCACAACATCGCCATTCACGAAGGCTGCACAACGCTCGATCCGAGGCATCATGCCACAAAATAATGGAGCATTGAAAAAAATAACTCTATATAAATATACACCATCTTATCTGAAATACAAAATAAAAGAAAATAATTTCATTTGACCATGAAACGCGTTTCTTTTTTTTTTTTTTTTTTCCCTTTCCCCCAACCTCAAAGAAATTTCTTAAACAAAGAGAACATTATTTCAGACTTGAACATTTCTGTCTGCCTATTATCATTAGTTATATGCTAAGACTGGCTAATGTGTAGTGAGCGCGGCTAATGTTCATTTTGTCTTGAAGACAGGTTGCCGCTTGTCACAGGAAGATGGGGAATAAATGACAGCTTTGAACCCTGTACCTAGCAGGCATATTAGACTAAAGAATTGCCAACATGATGAAAAATTATTTTGTCAAAAATTTGTAGGTCACTGTGATTTTCTAATGTATTTTGTGATTAATTCGGAGCATAGATCAGTATTATGACCTTCCAGTGCATCACTTAATTGTCGCTTGCTCTGTGCTCTTAATATATCGACGCTGCATCTGCTTCTTGGGGATTTTATTAAATGGCATTTTTCTGCATGTGGAACTGCATGAGACAGACCACGAGGAATGTCAATTTAATACTTATCCCTTTCGTGGCCAAAAATATACCGTTGGATATATTTCATGAATCAACCTTCCAATATCCTAAGACGAGGAACCGTCTTTAAGACAATGAGCTTTGTGTATGTTGTTATATAAGTAGGAGTATACATCGCGGTCTAAGGTTCCTTGTAATAAAAGGTAGGATATGGCACAAAACACAGCGAGGGTATGAATAAATAATCCGCTATACGGTATGTCAACTGTGTTAAAATGAGGCTGAAATATGTGTACAAAGTGCCTTATATTGCCTTTTATTTTTTTTTGTATTTATTTATTTTTTTGCTGTAAATGGAAGACTGCGGCTTTAAATATAAAGAAAGAAAATGAAAAGGTTTGGTGCTCCCCGAGTCACTCCTGTGTTTTATGGCGGCTCTTATGCTAGGCTGAGTGTCAGCGTTAATGTATGTAGATTTCATTTCTGACTTGTGATTATTTGACTGTTCATTTTACCAAGATTAATGGTGTGTCTGCTATCTCCTGAATGCAGTGCTAGCCTTATCTTTAATAAAAGAGATGAGGCCATTAATCAGACTTTGTCAGCAGCCCTGACTAAGACATTAAATGTACTGTATGGGATAGGTAAACACAGGACAGACCATTCCTTACTCCACTACATCAGGCAAAAAAACACTCATTATATTTATCATAATTTCACATCTGCTGTTTTTGAAGCAATGTACCATGAGGCCATAAACTGTATTACAACTGTGCATAAATTCCGCTGATTTGTGGACGGACCGACTAATTCTTAAAGTACATTTTAGGGAAGAAAAAAAAAAAAAAAAACAAGCACTGAGGCCTGAAATTGCAATTTCATAAAGGTACTAAATTATAGAGTGCAGAATCACGATTTTGCTTGATGTGATTCTGCGGTGACCATTTTTATAAAAAGTGACAGATCTCCTTGTGATTGAGTCAATAAAATAAGGACGAGTGAGCCGGATACTCAAACAAGATTAAAGAGGAAGTGAATGACAAAGGACGTGAATGCCGGAGAGACATAGACACGGTTCTCATCCTGCCAGGGAAATGGCTCTGGGATGTGACTATTAATAGCTGGCACGCTTGTGCGGTGTTAATTAATCTGTTCACCTGGTGCAGACAATATGATGCATTGAGAAAGTGAAGCCGCTGACAGGACCTATAGCGCCAGCATCCTGGATTTATTTGGGGGCGCTGGGGGAGGGGTTAATTATATCTATTATATCTGATGCACATTTAAAAATATTTAAATGAACCTCGTTCGGCTTGATGCACACACTTAGGCACGAGATTTATGAGGTACATGGTGGGATTACAGCCCCCGATGTGCAGCTTCCACACTAACAACAAGATTTATTTGTTTCTTATAAGGACGCAGATTATTCTGTAACCTAAATAGAAGTATGGAAAACTGCTCGTAGGAAAAATACACCACCAGGAGTGCTACCGTACAGGCGTTATAGCAGTGCCTGAGGCCCCATAGTTTGATGGACTATAAACTGATCCGCTGTGATCTCTGAAGGGAGACTTCCAGCAAGTGTTCAATTTCCCTACAGCTCCCCCGCAGGAAAAATGTAGCATTACGCAGCTCCCATTGAATTGAAACGTAATAGATGGATGTACCAGGGCCTATCAGAATGAGAAATGCCCTTTGTATGCACTTTCTGCTCTGAATGAGGGATAATGGGGAAACCCCCACTGCTAACTAAGGATACTTTCACACTAGCGTTTTGGCTTTCCGTCATGGGCTCTTAGAAGCGGATCAGTTTTGCCCGAATGCATTTTAAATGGAAAAGTATCCGCTCAGAATGCATCAGTTTGCCTCCATTCAGTCACCATTCTGCTCTGGAGGCGGACACCAAAACGTTACGTGCAGCGTTTTTCTGCCCGCCACATGGTGCGGAGCAAGACGGATCCGTCCTGACGCACAATGTAAGTCAATGGGGATGGATCCGTTTTCTCTGACATAGAAAATGGATCCCTACCCCATTAACTTCCAATTGTGTTCAAGACTGATCCGTCATCGCTATAGAAGACATAATACAACCAGATCCGTTCATGACGGATGCATGCAGTTGTATTATTGTAACAGAAGCGTTTTTGCAGATCCATGATGGATCCCCAAAAAAAGCAAATGTTAAAGTAGCCAAAGGTGTTAAATAGGTTGTTTGAAACTAGGGTTTCTAAAGAAAACAACCATTTTAATAATTTAGTGCAGGGTCTGCAAAAAAGTGATCCGTGCAAAGATACTGGCCTAGATTTACTAATGCCTCTGCACCTCAAATCTATCTCAAATCTATCTCAAGTGGTGCAATTTAGCACATTTTGGCACAACTAGAAGTTCTCCAATTTTCCCCTGTCTCGCATGTGAGTGGGGATTAGCAATAAGAGGGTGTGTCTTCATGGGGGTATTGGGGGTCTAAATGTAATCAAAATGCACTAAAGTGGCACATACTAGGCCAACAAATAGAATGGCAGCAGTGATGAGTTAATGTATTCTTACAAATCCATTTGTCAAGAGTTCTTTGCCTGCGAGGAGCTGTCCCCATTGCTGTAGAAGCTCCCCCAGCTGCTTGATGGACAAGGCCAGACACCTCACCCAGCCCTGACAATCTCAAGCCTATGCCGCTGCCCTGAGTAGAGGCGCTAATACAGAATCTCTGCTTCCACTTTTAGATCAGTGACTGTACATGCATGCGGTTGCTGCTCTGAGACCAAGCCACTAGACATGAACTTGTCAGGGCTGGGTGAGGTGTCTGTGCCATGCCGTCAATCAATTGGCTGGTTGAGCTTCTTCAGCAGCGGGGCAGCCCCTCGCAGGTCAAGGACCCTTATTGGTGAGACAAATCGATTTGCTCATCTCTAACTGGCAATAACAGATTTTCTCTTAACCTGAGTCACTGTGATAAATCTGTCACATGTTACCACCCTTGGTCCCAGTTTACCTTGACTAATAGTAAATCTGGTATTATGGTGGTCCATGACCAAGATTGCCTTTGGGCTCAAACTACTTACTCGCCATGCCTGCATACAGGGCACAAAAGTGACTTTTAAATTTCTTAATATAAATTATGGTTTATTATGTCTTATATTCTTCATGCAGTTCTGGAACATCTTTTTGAAAGGGAGAAGGCTTTGCAGCAATTTTTGATTCATTAAATGGGATAGCCGGTTTCTAAAAAGAAAATACAAATGTTATACAATTAACAAAACGTACCATTGGCTCTTAGCAATGATGTCAGTAAGTAAAGAGCACCCTGCGGTGGATCTTCAGGGAATAAATATGTGAATATTTTTTTTTGTTATAACCCTTTATATAGGAAGCTCCTCTGCCTGTTTTTAAGACTAAGATTGAGGCAGTGGAAGTATATATAACATTATATCACCAGCTGCTTTGGAAACTCCATGCCAATTATTATTTACACTGACAAGCAAAATGCTTTGAACTTTTTTCTTTCAGGCTCCATATCTCACCAATCACCATCCACTACAGCTTCAAAGGTGAGACTACCATTATTTTATAGACAATCATCTTGACTGTCTCATCCATAAATTGGACTTGCAACTATTTAGCATATGCTTAGTTTTGCAGATTCTTGTCATGTAACTGCAATGCTACTGTTTTGCTCCTGGTGGTGGAACAATCTTTTTTTTGTCTTGTATGCTACAAATTACAACATGTTCTCACATTCCCTAATAGCTCTGAGTGTTATTAGGTTTATTCCCAAGTGAAAGGTCAATGGTTCAAATGGAGGACAACCATGAAGAACATTTCCTAAGAAAAGAGAAACGGCATCATCCAGCTCATCGACAGCGGTATCTCGGCCAAGAAAATTACCAAACTACATCATGTGAGTGCCATGACAGATAGAAGAATACGAAATGAAGTCCATCCATCCATTCCAAAGCCAAGAGGTTTACATCCAGGCAAAATATCGAAGTCAACAGGTTGGCTCATTATAAAGCCTATCAGTTCTGGCAGTAAAAACACGGCAGTGGAGGTGGCTTGTATGTTAAGTAATGGTGAGGTCACAGACGTCCATGCAAGCACCATGCAAAGCGCATTACACAAGTCTGGAATAGACTTCAATATCGTCATAAGAAGCCTTGGCTCGAGTTTGCAAAAAAGTACGAACAGTAGAAGATTGGAAACAGGTGATTTGGAGCCATGAGACAAAAGTCAATAGACTGGGCTCTGATGGGTGCAAATGGGTCTGGAAGAAACAAAGGAAAAGGGGGCTTACTGATCGAGTAATTGAAGGAACTGTCAAGTTCAGTGGAAGAAGCCTGATGATATGGGGTTGTTTCACAGCCAAAGGCATTGGATACTTGACCAGGATCAATGGTGGTCTCAGTGCTGAGCTATATGTGAGTATCCTACAAGACTAGTTAGGCTACATTCACACATCTGTGTGTGTTTTGCGGATTCGCGGATCCGCAAAACATGGACACCGGCAACGTGTGTTCCGCATTTTGCTGACCGCACAGCGCCGGCACTCTCATAGAAAATGCATTTTCGTGTCTGCAATTGCGGACGAAAATAGGACATGTTCCGGACCCGGAAGTGCAGATCTGCAATTGCGGACCCGGGCGTGACATCGTCTGTCCCCATTGAAATGAATGGGTCTGCAATTCCGTTCCGCAAAATGCGGAACAGAATTGCGGACTTGTAAATGGGGCCTTACTTTGTATACTTGAGTAATATGGATATGAAAAGGTCGACATAGTGTTCCAGCAGGACAATGACCAGAGGCATATGTCGAGATTTGTGAAGAAATGGTTCAATGACAATGAAGTAGAGGTGCTGGATTGGCCCCCATAGTCCCCAGACCTCAACCCAATCGAACACTTGTGGGTAGAGGTTGAAGAAAAAGATATACTGTGTTCGTACCCAAGTGAGTCAACGGGTATACACTAACATTGGGAACGTATAGAAGCGACATGGGAACAGATTTTGTTCAAGACATGCTTGAATCTGTTCAAGAGCATGCCCAGAAGGATTCAGGCAGTGTTGAAAGCCAATGTAGGATTTACTAAATAATTCAAAAAAAATAAAAATAAAAATTTTGAATTTTAGAAGCAAACAATGCAGTTCCATGACAAGAATCTGCATAACGAATTATATGGTACATAGTTGCAGTTTGCAAGTCCAGTTTATATATGAGATAGCCAAGATGATTGTTTGTTTATAAAATGATGGTAGTCTCACGTCGAAACTGTAGTGGATGGGGAGATATGTAGCCTGAAAGTCAAACGTGTAAAGCATTGTTACCCTTTTGCTCATCAGAGTATGAACATGAGGATCTTGCTGAGTAAGAAAGGGGCACTGTGCAAGGGAGGAAACAGGGACACATGAGGGGAGCACGGAGGCCTTGTTAGTGGAGAACTGGTGGTGGCGCTCGTTCTGCATATACCAAACCAATAAAGACCTAAGATACTCCCTAGTCCTAGACTATTGCACATAAATATATCCTCGTCAAAGGTAAATTGGACTATCCTATAGAACAGTGTTTCCCAAACAGTGTGCCTCCAGCTGTTGCAAAACTACAACTCCCAGCATGCCCGGACAGCCTTTTGCTGTGTGGGCATGCTGGGAGTTATAGTTTTGCAACAGCTGGAGGCACACTGGTTGGGAAACACTGCTATAGACAGATAAAGAAATGTCCACCTGTTATAAGTGGAGAATTTTGTGAGCTACAATATGTGCCATTTAAAAAAATGCTAAACCAGTCCGACTCTTGCTGGTCCAGCACCCACCTACTTGTGCAAAGTTTCAAAAGTGTTGAGTGGAGAGAAAAGTCTTATATTTTTGAGTAAATTTGGTGGATATTTGTGATATTGCACAATTTCAGGTATTAAATATCAGGTTGAGTTATCCCATGAGGACAACCCCTTCTCTGCATAAACAGCCACTGCTAGAGAAATGTGGTATTATACAGTGTGTCTTCAAATGAATAGGTCACAATGTAATATATCACGATGCTGAGCTCCCCAGAGGTGGATCTGTTTTTCTCTGGAAAATGGAGAGGGGCTCAAGCAAGGGATTCTTCAATGAGAGTCCTATGTGCTATTAGGCCTTATGGACAAACATCATCCTTATGGGACAATCCCTAAACTTTCATACTGCTGTAGAAAATGAGGGCTATGTATAACTCTGTTGGTCACTAAGGACCTCACCACTGTATTTTTGTAGCAGATACATCCACCACTAAAGAAATTGCAACATTTCAGCAGAGAAAGCACCTTTGATAGGTGTTTTTCCGCCTAAACATCTTAATTTCTTTTGTGGTGGAAGTATCTGGTATAATAAATGGTTTGGAGCAAGCTGTGCAGCCTGCAATGCTTTGATCTGTTTATTCGCTTTGGATTATTTGGATGGTTTGTCTGGTGGTAATGGGCACAGCGGGTGGAAGTCCTGGTTTGCTGATCCCTCCTGTATTTTTATATATTTTTTCCACATGGTTTTACTACGCACTCACTAGGCCTCATTTCCATTCAAGTGACAACTGCCTGAGCACAAGCAGTACCACCAGAAGATGAACCACCATCATCATGCACAAGCTTATACCACTAATGATCTGTCATTCACGACATCTCCCTTGTGGGACACATTAAAGAGCATAGCTATTATTATGTTCTATGAATACCCTTATTATAGTTCTCATTGACAGCAACATTTTTCTTTCCAGTTCTTGCTTAGTTTTGCCAGCTGCTGTGTACCGCTACTGCCATTGGTACCAAGTCTATAGTGCAGAGACTGGCATGTAATCAGTGGAATAGACATTGCATTCCTATAGCCATAGAGGTGATATGGGAAGAGGAATTGTTTAGCTTAAATTCCTCTTACATTTATTCTTAGAAATATCAGGTGATAATTGTTCATTAGTCGCAGAGACGCTAATTCTAAGGTGACAATCGGTAAGGCGGTGGATCCAATTATCACAATCAGAAGTTCAGAAATAATACTAAAAAATTGTTGCCTTTGGCTACCATTTTTTATGATTAATTTACCATCATACTGTACTAGGGCTTACGCATACGACCGTTGGATGTTTTCTGGTCCGCAAATTACGAATCTGCAAAACACGGATACTGGCCGTGTGCATTCCATATCTTGCTGACTGGAACAGCTGTCCCCTAATAAAACATAAGATATGGAAAAGACCACGTCACTCTTATTTTCTGTTGCAAGCTTCTTATTTTGTTATATTGTTAATCCATCCAAATAAGGTTATATTTTAGCCACTGGCCAATGTTTTGGTCTACACTCAGACCTTGTTCACGGCCTAATTTATACATAGACAAGAGTAGAAAAACATCAAAGGGTCATTTAGGATGTAGTAAAAAGGAAATATTTCATAATAATTATAGGATGTCATAAGTATCCCCAGCGGAGATTATAAAACACAATTAGTACATTGTGAAAAATTAGAACATAGTGAAAAACATAATTGTAGAGATTCTCGGGGACTTGTATAATGATAATACTTGATAAGTTAATGGGATATCCCAGGTGAAGAGGCCTGGAGACAATCTTGAGTCAAAATGGTGGAAGGGAGATCCTGAAGTGAATACAATACACCAGCAAGTAAATGACGCGGGTACAATAGGCTGAAAAACAATTAGTTCTCCTGAATATGTAAATAAGCTATGTTTCCTTAAAGCAGAATAAATACATACGCACCCACTATGTACTTAGTATATGTCAGTTAAAGTATCACCTTTGGATGTCACGTTTGTTAAGTAGTTGAATGGGAACATGATTAATTATATAGTAATGTGGGCAGTGAGTGACTTATTTGGAAAGTAGTATTTAGAGAGGGAGAGTACAGTATACGAGAGGGTACATAAAATCACTAATAACTGGTTAATATCGATATACTGTTCAAGCAGTGTTCATATGTGATGATATCGGCTGTAGAAGCATTGGTGGCCAGTGGTTACATACCTTAGTCATAGTAGTGGTATGCTTTTGGGGTGACCCGGACCTGAACATTTTAAAAAAAAAATCGGGTTTGGGTCCTTTGTTCTGCGATTTTCTTCGCGCTTTCTGAAGGGCTGCGCAGCAGCCAATCAGCTAGCGTTTTACTTCTTGCCCTAAGAAGCCATCACAGCAATGTCTACTAATGGCATGGCTGTGATTGGCCAAGTGCAGCATGTGACCCAGCCTCTATTTAAGCTGGAGTCACGTAGCGTCGCACTGCTCTGATTAGTGTAGGGAGAGGACGCAGCTTCTGTGAGGGCGAGATTAGGCAGGGAAAAGTCAGCAACAGCACCTAATGAAGTGATCGATCTACAGCTGTGAATCATTCAACTTCTGATAGTTAATTGCTCACTGGTTTTTTGGCTGCACAGAGCGTTTTTCTGTCACTTTGATCGACGGCCATTTTGTGTCTTCTGCTGTCTGGCAAAGGATAGATTTTTTTTCTGTGGTGAAATTCAATTGCCAAAATAGCAATACCATAAATCTGGTGTCCCAGCAGTGACTGGCCAAGTTTATTAGTGTCCGGCAAAGGATATATTTTTTTCTGGGGTTAAATTCAATTTCCAAAATAGCAATACCCTGAATCTGGTGTTCCAGCTGTGACTGGACAAGTTTCATAGTGTCTGTCAAAGGATATATTTTTTTTCTGGGGTGAAAATCAGTTGCAAAAATAGAAATACAGTAAATCTGGGGTTTCAGCTGTGGCTGGACAAGTTTAATACTGTCCGGCAAAAGATAGATTTTAGATTGTTGGGTGAAATATTACCATTTTTACCAAGTACAATCCCCTGCACTGCATAACAGACAGGGAACTTACAATTGGCCGTTACATTCTTGCATGAAATGAAGCCTTTTTGGGCTGTGAAGCCAAAGGTAGTCTCCAATAACTGTTTTTTTATTTTTTATTTTACAACAATGGTTGGGTGAGGCCGGTATACATGTCTATTCTGCATAAGGTACAAACAAGTCCTGTGGGATCCATGTCTGGTTCTCTTTAATAAACGAAAGCTTGCCCACATTGTCTGCGGACAGGCGGCTGCGCTTGTCTGTGATAATGCCCCCAGCCATGCTAAACACACGTTCAGACAATACAGTGGCTGCAGGGTAGGCCAGCACCTCCAAGGCGTAAAGGGCAACCTCAGGACATGTGCCCAATTTGAAGACCCAGAAGTTAAATGGGCCAGACCCAGTGGCGTAGCTAAAAATGATTGGGCACCACATCAAGTTTTTTGAATGGGGCCCCCTCCCCCAGTAATTTTTGCACAACCCCTTCCTTTCATGCAGCCATGCCTGTGGCTACTAAATATCGCTCTCTCAGACCAGGCCCAGCAGCTGTTCCATTCGCTTTCTACACTGTCTATACTGCCACTGTATATAATTTCATGGTATAATACTGTTGAGGGGGCCCTGACAAAGCCCTTTCCGCCTCCTCCTCCTGGATGGGCCCTTTCTAGGTCACGTCCCTAAAGCAGTAGCTTCCCCTGCTTCCCCTGTAGCTATTCCCCTAGGCAGACCCATCAGTCAGTACGTGTACTGTTCCACCATGTTGCTGAAATGCTGCCTCCTGCTAAGATGTTCCAGATCTGCTGGTGGTGCAGTTTGTTGTGGTGTTAAGACAAAGCTTTTCCACATTTTGCCAATGATGAATCTGCCTTCAGAGGTGTTGGTGGTGACCCAGCTGCATTGGCAAATTCGGTGTCAGGTGTAAATGCCATGAGCAGCGCGTCTACTAGCGAGCTCATCTTCCTATCGCACTCCAGTGAGGGAATTAAGGACGGCACGTTGTCCTTGTAATGGAGATGCAGCAGGGTGGCCACCCAGTAAGCTAAAATGTGGCAGTAACTGGGCGGTCGTTGTGCAGGCACTGCAGCATGTAGTCGCTCATGTCTGCCAGGCTGCCCAGAGGCAATGACAAGCTATCCTTTTTGAGGGAGGTATATCATCTGTGTCCTCTATATCACCTAGTGTTCCTCCTACTCCTCCTCATCCTCCAGAACTGTGCCCTGGCTGGACAATTGTGTTGCAGGCCAGGGCCTATGTTGGTGCAGGAACCCACCCTCCGAGCCACTTGTAATTGGCTGGCCTTAAGATAAGGATAAGGCGTGTATATTTTTGTTTGTTTATATAGTTACTTTAGCTGCATTATAGTTATTTTAATATGCTTATAAGTAAATTTGTAAATAGTTTGTTAATGGTTTGAGTGAAGGGGGGGGTGTTGTGTGTGTTCGATTAACTGAATTGATTTTCACTGTCTGGTGTTTAGGAATTTCTGCACCCCAAATTCACCACAAGTGGCAGGCAGGGGATGTGTGTCAAACCAGCTAGGCCCAGACCTACTATTACATTTTGCCCCTTTAGCGCACAACACCAGGCCGGGCTGAAGGCTCAATGGCACCAACCAATCATCCGTCAGTTGTTCCATGTCTGTCCACAGCTCCTGCGCGTTGTGGGGTTTTTCCCACAAACACACAAGTTTTAAAACAGACTGCTGTCGTTTCCCCCTGGCTGTGCGGCTGTGGGTGGTGAAGGTGTTACGCTGAGTGGATGAGGGGGTGGTAGAGGAGGAGGAGGTAACGGATACAAAGAAATGCCGAGCAGTCCTCGGGGGCAGAAGGACATTCGCAAAAATGCTATCTGGGCCAGCCGCTACATTTACCCACTGTGTTGTTGGTTATGTGGTCGTTGCCATAGACAGCGTTGCGCAGTGCACACCTGATTTTGTCCGCCACTTGGTTGTGCAGGGAAGGGATGGCGCACCTGCTAAAGTAGCGGTGGCTCGGATACACGTACTGTGGGACAGCCATCGCCATAAGGTTTTTAAAACTGTCCACCAGACAGACTGACAGCATTTCAAAGGACCAGGAGGTTTGAAATAAGGCATTCAGAACCATGGGTAGGGGGGTACTTCCTCTTTCTATTTCTTTTTCTCTCCAGTGTTTGGGAGATGGACAGCTGATGGCTGAACACTTCCATGGGATTTGGTGGAGATGCTTGGTGACGATGACAGATGTGGTGGCGTTGCTTCCACATCCTCTGTTTGCTGGGTGACAGGTGCCACTGTCACTCACTTGGGCTCAAGTTTAGAAAGTTTATCATTTTTCTCTATTGTATGTTATTTTAAGTCATTTCCCTATCCACATTTGTTTTCAGGGGATTTACCTATATTTTGCTGCCTTTTGCAGCCCTCTAGCCCTTTCCTGGGCTATTTTGCAGCCTTTTTAGTGGCCAAAAGTTTGGGTCCCCATTGACTTCAATGGTGTCTGGGTTCGGGGTGACGTTCGGGTCGAGTTCGTATCTCGAACTCGAACATTTTCGGGAAGTTCGGCCGAACTTCTCGAACCCGAACATCCAAGTGTTCACTCAACTCTAATGGCGTGTGATCGCTATTGTATTACCGGGATATTAAAGCGGGCGGCATTATAGTGCGCTCCCAGGCATGTTACGTCATTACGTGCGGGAGCATGCGCCGTGAGAATCGGACAGGGGCAGGGCACAGTACATTTATTTTTCTGAGGCTGGGTTCCCATGTTGGAGTAGCGGTTTTAAAATAGTGTTAGGCTGAGGCTTTGCACCAACCTAAATTTTTATTTTTTCAGTACACTTTATCATAAAATCATGGACAGCCAACATTTTTTACGGACAAATTGGAAAACTATATAATGAACTATAAAGATTACAAGTGATGATTACAAGAGATGTTTATAGGTCAGAGACTGAAACTGAACACATTGCCAGCATTTACGGTGAGCTCTAAAATTCTGAGAAGTACCCACCACCTGCTCAAGTACCACTAGCCTCAAAAAAATAAAAAATAATTTACAGACACATCAAATTTTTTTCATGGACACTGGAAAAAGTCCCCCATTATTAGACTGACCAGGAATTTCTAGGTGTTTGAAAACCCTGGCACCGAAATTGTCTGGAAAGATCACTGTTTAGCAACGCAGACATTGAAATGATTGTGGTTGCTGCATGACCATGGTCACAAGTCGCTGCAATCTTAGAATCCCAAAAAATCCCACAGTGTTCATTTTTTATTTATTTTTGCAATTCTGGTTTTACGGTTGGGGCAACTTTAAACTCGTGCTGCGACGCAATTTTTGCCAAAGCCCCCTATTCTTGCACAACCCCTTTAGCATTCATGCAATTGCATGGATACACTGCAATTGAAAGTGTGAGCCTAGTCTTAAAGGGGCTGTTCAGTTTTGACAACCCATGTACGCTAAAGGTAATGTGTTGACTAAAAGGGGCCTGGCATAAATAGGGGGGGAAACCCATTGTTAGAATAACCCACTTCAATCACAAACTGGTATTTTTGAGTTCATATTTATAGAAACTAATTTGTGGGTTTTTCTTTTTGTGATCATACAGTACTATGCCATTAAATACAAAATATTATCAGAGAGAGAACATTTCTAAATGGGAGAGCAGAGTATTCTCTGCTGCACAGGGAAGATTGTATCTGCAAGATAATCCTCATTAGAATAGTATGTTGGGGGATTAGAATGACTGACAGGACAGTTCTATTGTGCTCTTCATTGTCCTAGATCAGGCATGCTCAACCTGCGGCCCTTCAGCAAAACTACAACCCCTATCATTTTGGACAGCCTACAGCGATCAGCTGACAGAAGGGCATGGTGGGAGTTGTAGTTTTACAACAGCTGGATGGCCGCAGGTTGAGCATCCCTGTCTAGATAAACATGCAAGCAAAAGAGCAGCACATTGATTAGTATAATGTAAGTAGCCTTGACCACTTGCACTACTGGGATAGAATAGGGTTGGTATGGTGGCCTGAGTCACCACCCTCACTCCTCCCTGGTCTGGCTGCTGGTCTGACAAAGATTAAGTGGGACTCTCTGCTGAGCTAAAATTTAGGACAGAGACTAGTATACATGAAGTGACTTCAATAGATTATATCCAGAAAACATGTCTTTGCTGATCTTTGGGAAGATGACAACACAGACACTAGCCAGAGAGACCAAATTGGCATTTTGGTGACCCATTGAGTGATTTGTCATAGCCCGACCATGTATTTTTTACATCTGTGTACAGAAGGCAATTTGTCTTCAAAAGAAATCCCTTTAGTCATGTTACAGGAATAGGAGATAAGTAATTCACCAAAAATGTATCTAGGCTTTCTAAAACATGGAATTAAGCCGTCCATGTTTGCCGTGATATTGCAGTGATCTAATACGACCACCATAAAATACGTAGCCTGAAAATAATTGTTTGAAAATCAAAAGCACTAATGTTGGCCAAAAGATGCATCTGGAAGACATCTGCCAACAGCTCTTGTTGAGTTTCTTCTGGGCAAGATGGAGGCATATATTATCCAATAAGCTTGAGGGGAAATTACGCTTTATCTAAATTACCTCGTACCTCAATTTAAACCCCTATAATGAATAATACATCATTTCTAATAAAATGACACATCACGCAAAAGATAAATTAGCAAATGTTAAAATATTTAAATTGAACTTTATATTGGTGTACATTTGTGTGGAAGGGCCGGGTAGCTAATTAACATTCAGCATCCCTTAAAGTGGCAGAATGAAATAGCTTTAAAAATGTTTAATTAAATTCAAGACGTAACATTTAGAAGTTGAAGATACCAATCAGACCTTCCCTTCTCCCTGCCTAGCCAGCTGCAAAATATAGTAACTTCTAAGCAGTGTATAAAACATAGTGCTCAATTCACTTTATTAAAATATCCAATAATAATTGATTTAAAGGCAATAAAGCCTGTTCATTAGAGGGTTTATATTCAAGAAATATTGAAAGTATACCTAAAACTGTCACTTTTATTGTGAATGAACAGGATAATATGATTTGAACAGAGTGTGATGATACTCAGGATTTGTCCTGCAGCTTTCTCCGATAGCTCGTAAAGAGCTGAAATTTAATATGATGCTTTCAGTCAGTTTAATTGAAATTTAATTGCCACTTTGGGCAGAAGGTTTAGAACTGATCAATAAAATACTACAGCTCTTTTGCCTTGGCACAAGATTCTGCCTTAGACAGTGCCTCCACCATCACAAGTGATACCCTCACAATAAATCTCATCCATTTGTAAAAGTGGGGTGAGCCTAAAGCTTAACTATCGATAAAAATGGTCTAGATTTATGACTATTAAGGTAGGGTCTAATTTCTCAGACACAATCAGAAAGCCTCCAAAGTATTTCACCCATTGGTAATATCTTTTAAGAGGTGGTTTTTGTCATCAGACCTAAAAATTAATGCTACAGATGTTTAAAATGAACAATTGTGACCCAGCCGATACACTGCTAAGCTGACCATACTTTCTAGATAGCTGATGGTCGAATGATCTTCACATATATTCTGAAAGAGGTCAAGGGAGAAACACTTCAGGTTGTGGCTTACTACCCTGAGAATAAGAGGATTTTAGACATGTTAAAATCCAACGATTCAATCCTTTTTCCCTACCGACATCTCCCACCTAGCGAGAGTAGGGAGGCTCCCATACACATTAGATGGTTGGTCTGTCCCACAGAAATTGGCAGGTTTGATTGATTTAGCTGACATACATGGCAAAGCCACAAGGCGGAGTGGGACCCATTTATTCCCTTTGGTGTTCTTTGAATAATACGAATGTTCCTCAGACCCTTACTAAACATAATACAGTGTATGTCTTTTACCTGAAGTGTTCCTTTACCATTAAGGTGCAACTCTATCTGGTCTGCTAAGAAACTCCCTAAAATAATGTGATTATATGAGACTGTTTGGAGTATAGTGGACATTAAAGGGCTTGTCTGAACTACAGACATTGATGACGTATCCACAGGATAGGTCATCAATATCAGATATCAGATCAGAGGGGATCTGACTCCCGACAACTGCCCCCCCCCCCCCCATAGCAAGTGAATAGGACGAGCAGCTGTAATTTCACTGTACCGCCACTACAATCTAGATGACGTGAAGGTAAACATTGAAGAAGATGCAGTGCTCAAACAGCTGATCAGTGGGGTACAGGGAGAAGGCCCCCAATAGATCTGATACTGATGACCTATTCTGAGGACAGGGCATCAATATCTGTGGCTCGGGGAACCAATTTAATTGACAGCAATAGTAATATTCATGAGTACTGTTTTCATTTTATGTAAATAACTTGTTCTGCATATACAGTGCCTTAAAGTATTCATACCCCTTGAACTTTTCCACATTTTGTGGATTTTGTGTGATAGATCAACACAATGATTTTCAAAATGTTACCCCTGAATAAAATCCATGGTGACCAATTGCCTTCTGAAGTCACCTAATCAGTAAATAGAGTCCACCTGTGTGAAATTTATTCTCAGTGTAACTACAGCTATTCTGTGAAGGCCTCAGAGGTTTGTTAGAGAACATTAGTGATCAAACAGTATCATGAAAACCAGGGAACACACCAGACAGGTCAGGGATAAAGTTGTAGAGAAGTGTAAAGCAGGGTAAGGTTATAAAAAAAAATAATAATCCCAAGCTGTCAACATCTCATGGAGCACTGTTCAATCCATCATTCAAAATGGAAGAAGTATACAACTGCAAACCTACAAAGACATGACCATCCAGCTAAAATGACAGCCCAGGCAAGTAGAGCACTAATTAGAAAAGCAGCCAAGAGGACCATGGTGGCTCTGGAGGAGTGGCAAAGATCCACAGCTCAGGTGGGAGAATATGTCCACTTGACAACTTTAAGTCGTGTACTCCACAAATCTGGCCTTTATGGAAGAGTGTCAAGAAAAAAGCCAATTTGAAAGCAAGTCATAAGAATTCCTGATTGCAGTTTGACACCAGCCATATAGGGGACACAGCAAACATGTGGAAGAAGGTGCTCTGGTCAGATAAGACCAAAGTTTAATATTTTTGGCCTAAATGCAAAATGCTACGTGCTATGTGTGAAAAGTAACACTGCACATCTCCCTGAACTCACCATCCCCTGTGGGGATGCTTTTCTTCAGCAGGGACTGGGAAGCTGGTAAGAGTTTTTTAGGAAGATGGATGGAGCTACATACAGGGCAATCCTGGAGGAAAACTTGGTAGACGCTGCAAAAGTCTGAGGCGAGACTGGGGTGGATGTTCACGTTTTAGCAGGACAACAACCCTAAACATACAGCCAGAACTACAATGGAATGGTTTGGATGAAATCATATTCATGTGTTAGAATTGCCTAGTCAAAATCTAGATCTAAATCCCATTGAGAATCTGTGGCAAGACTTGAAAATTGCTCTTCATAGACGCTCTCCAACCAATCTGACTGAGATTAAGCTATCTTGCAAAGAAGAATAGGCAAAACTTCCAGCCTTTAGATATGCAAAGTTGGTATATAGATATACCCCAAAAGACTTGCTGCTGGAATTGCAGTGAGAGGTGGTCCTACAAAGTATTGACTGAGGGGGGGGGGCTTTCCAGATTTTTATTTATTAAATATTTTGATTATTTTTTTCTTAACTTCACACATACTTGCTACTTTGTATTGATCACATAAAATCCCAATAAAATACATTTGTTTGTGGGTATAGCGGGACAAAATGTGAAAAAGCTCAATACTTTTTCAAGGCACTGTAGGGGTTGCCCTTGCCTGATGATCTGTGCAAGCCAAACAGCTCACTAAGTGATTTCTATTTGTGCTGCTTTATAGAACAACTACAGGGGAGCCAGCAAGGCTCCTTCATGTGTAAGAAATGATTTAATCTTCAATTTCAGAGGTTTTTCTGTCCTCCTTCACTGCAGGTCCTCTTGAGCTCTGTCAGGTTGGATGGGGACTGTTGGTAGACAGCCATTTTCACATCTCTCTAGAGATTCTCGATCAGGTTAAAGTTAGAGCTCTGGCAGGGCCACCCAAGAACATTCACAGAGTTGTCCCTAAGTCACTCCTGTGCTCTCTTGGCTCTGTGCTTGGGGTCATTGTCTTGTTTGAAAGTAAAACTTCAGCCCGCTCTGAGCTTCAGTGCTCAATGGATCAGGTTTTCATTAAGAATATCTCTGTACTTTGTTCTATTCCCCTTACTCTTTACCCTTACCAGGCTCCGTGTCCCAGCTACTGAAAAACACCCTCACAGTATGATGCTGCCACCACCACCATGCTTCACTGTAGGGATGTTATTTTGTGACTTGTTGATACAAAAATTATGGAGTGCAGGACACAGTCTACCCCGTGTTTAATTACCCTGCAGTACTATCAAAGGTGAATATAAGTATTACACAGTTCCCATTGAGATCAATGGGCTGTCCTTGTAATAAAAAGATGTGTTTGGTAGGGATGAGCGAACTTTGTGTTTCAAGTTCGGTGTACAGTACAGGGTTCAGGTCATCTAAGAACTCTGTTATGGATTCTGCTACCACGGACCATATAAGTTATGGTCTATTTTAGCGGAATCCATATCTGAATTCTTGGATAACCCGAACCTTGTACGCAAACTTGAAACACAAAGTTCGCTCACCACTAGTGTTTGGTCCTCCAAAGTGATAGATGTTCTTTGTAGCTACTCTGCACCCGGCTAGTAGATGCAGGTCCTGAATTTGGGACCTCCTCAATTAACTCACAATGACCTAATAGGCCATATGAAAGAGTTTTCAAAATGAAGCAAACCCTTTTAAGCATATGGGATAGTTCCAGAGAACTCTTTCATGTGTCTGAATTCTTATGCACTGTGATTTGTTAATGCCAAAATTTTAGACCATAATCAAAAATTAAGGAAGATAAAGAATTATTGAGGCAGAGCTTTTTTTTTTGTAGGTAGGTGAATGTTTAACTATATGTGTACTTTGTGGGGGTACAGGTGTAATTAGTATAAGAGTCATGTATATAGATAGTACTATACTCGTGGCATTGTAGTGCAATGAAGACAAGACTGGGAGTTAAAAAGATGGTGGTCACCTTCAGAAAGTCATTAATGAAAAAATGGCTATAAATATTTTCAAATGTCAGTGCTGATAGGAGAATCCAGCAAGGCGTGCGCTGTAAATCAGAAGCAGGACCTTGGGAAAGAATTAAAAAAAGGGACAGGGTTCCTTGGTATTTTAGAAGTAATTACTAACGGAGAGAGGGTAATGATGGCGCTGTAAATCACATTAAGTTTGGCCATTAGAGGTGGATTGGTTTATAAAGCGCAGGCCACGATTCCTGGAAATTGCAGGGAAAGTTATTTCTACTTTTCCGTTTAGATTATTCACGTCCCGCCCAGCTTTTCTGCTACCTCTTCCCTCCTGAATACTACTCATTTGATGAAGACAATTTTGGCACCATAAAATGACCCTGTTGCTTGTGATGTATCATAATGCTCCGATTCAATACAATTACATATATTCTACTATGTGATGGCATGTGCCCCCAAACCAGGTGATCTAATTGTGACATCACTTTATGACCATCATCAGCTTCAATGCGTTTTGCAAACTGAAGAACAAGCTCCGTAAACCCATCCTCTTTACCTCACCCTTTGAAGACCATTAAATGCTGTATGCTTTTTAGTGATTGTGAGGACAAAGGTAAAAGAAGTAATACAAATAAAATCATAGTTGTAGCCCGACATGGAACAAGCTCTTTAGGTACGCAGGGCAGGGGTGTTAGAAAGCTCCCACCATTCTTAGACGATCAGATGGGCCATCATTCATTCAAAGGAGTTCTCCCAGATTTTGATACTGATGGCCGATATTCATTTTGTAGGGGTCCAACAGAGGATCTCGATACCGGAGAAAAATGCTTCCATTTTGTCCCTATTGATTATCAATGGGGACAAAACGTAACTGAACAGAACGGAATACTCCAAAAAGCATTTCATTCCGTTTGGTTGCATTTCCATAGCGGAGAGCAAACTGCGGTTTTCTTTCCATCATGGGATGTGGAGCAAGACGGATCCGTCTTGGCTATGTTAAAGATAATACAACCGTATCATATTCATAACGGATAGTTGTATTATCAGTAACGGAAGCGTTTTTGCTGAACCCTGCCGAATTCAGCAAAAAATGGTAGTGTGAAAGTAGCCTTAGTGCAACCTTGAACTGGAAATGCATACAATAGCAGAAGGCTTTTAGTGTAGATCTTCTCTGGCACCAGCAAGGATATGGAGGCAGGTTGGTTGGTGGTAATGCTGCAATTGGGTGATACTGGCCTAGTGATTGTTCGGTGATGGCTGGCTTTGCTGTATTCCCTCACTTCAGAGGGGTCTGTGGAAGCTGAATCTAGCAGTTCACTCTGCTGTTATATCTTCTCTAAGCTTTACTTGAGGCACATTAGTGATTATTCTCTCTGGAGAATCCGTTGTAGGAGCAGGAGTCGGTGTCCTCTCCACTTTACCTCTAGACAGGAATTCCCCCCTCTTAGCAGGAAGCAAAACCAGCTCACTTCTACCAAGAGGGTCGATCACCCTGTTCCTGCCAACCTTTGCCATACCTTCCTTGCTACTAGAAATAGCCAGGAAACAAATGCAATGTATTACAATAAACAATTTGTAGCACCCCAGGTCTGGGGTACTACAGTTGTAATGAAACATATAGAAAAATCTAATTGTTCCCTACAGACAGCAATATTATTTTAAACCTATAGCAGCAGTTATAGGGCCCAGAGGATGAGGGAGCCCATTTAGGTGCAGAAATGTTGTTCCTTTCTGTGGTTATAAAAACAAAAAAACGTGGTACTGTTCAGATCTGTGTTCTCATGTGTGCAGCAGATGTATAACATTACTACTTAGGCTTCGTTCACATCACCGCTCAGCCTTTCCGTTCTCCTCCTCCGTTTAGGAGCAGGAGAACGGAAAGGACGGAGAAGGCCCATAACTGACACCAAACTGAGCCGAACGGAGCCTAAGGACCCCATAGACTATAATGGGGTCTGTTAGGTGTCCGCTCAGAAGATGATTTTTAAGCGGAGACAAAAGTCCTGCATGCTTGAGCCTTCTCCGTCCTTTCCGTTCTCCTGCTCTTAAACGGAGGAGGAGAACGGAAAGGCTGAACGGTGATGTGAACAAAGCCTTATGTTTGGTAACTCCTAAAATAATTCCTCTTATGGATTACAACTACCGCTATACCAATTAGTATAAGTCATAGCTTCAGGTTCATCAATATCTTGCTGTTAAACCCTACACTACTCAAATACACATTCTAATGTATTATAATGTGGATATATTGCATTTACTGAGCTGCCAGACTGAAGAGAATCTAGCAGAGCTATTGAAGCAGTCAATTTGTAGATCTCTAGACCCACATGAGGTACAGGGCTAGCTTTACATCAATCATGGCATAACCTCTTTAAAGAAAACATTTTTCCCTGCTACTCAAATACACACTCTAATGTATTGAAATGTGGTAAAGTTTGATAAATTGCATCTAAACATGAAGCGAGGATTGTGGCTGCTGGAGGCAACAAGGATATCTTTTATATTAGACATGTAAAAGGTTATGGCCAGGTTTGGTAGGGTGTTCCCAAATGAGTGCACACACACATGAAGAACTGCAACCTTACAATCACTCTTGGTGATCAGTCCCCAGGGTCCTACAGGGGGAGAACTGCAGCAGAAAGGACATGCCCCCGGATTTGCCAGACTGAAGACAATATAGCAGAGTTATTGGAGCAGTCAATGTGAGGTACAGGGCTGGCTGTTCATTAATCCTGAAATAACCCCTTTAAAGAAAACATTTTTTCCTGGAATAAGTTTCTGATAACTTAAGGGGTATAGTCATATGCAGCAAATCTGTCATGGTGTCCGTCACTTTACTGTAGATGGCATACAGTGTTATTTTGTTTGGTATTTTTTATGTAATCTCGTACAGAGGCCCAAGAGACAGAAAAAGGGAGAGGCTACGTCAGTGCCCACATGATCAGTAGTGTCATATGGCTCCATACTGCCTCTCATAGTGTACTTACCTAGAGGGTCAGTGATCTGCTTCACTCCGTGGCATTTCTGTTTTGTGGCTCTACTTTTTTTGCGGTGGGGAAGGATAACGGACACATTCAAGTTGAATGGGTCTGCATCCGTAAGAGCAGGCCACATGGATGATGCCCGTGCATTTGGGACTGCAATTTTTGGTCCCTAATCCAGGTTCGTGTGCATGAGACCTAAATATCCCATCTCTCATTAAAGGAGTTTTCCGGGTTCAGAGCTGAACCCGAACATATCCCCTTTTTCACCCAGGCAGCCCCCCTGAGATGAGAGCATAAGAGCATGAAATTCTCTGATGCTCATATCAGAGCCGCTGATGGGTGAAGAAGGGGATATGTTCGGGTTCAGCTCTGAACTTGGACAACTCCTTTAATTGTTGTGTTTTGTACTTTGATAGACTTGACAGAATTGATTGCACATTTGTGCCATAGACGCTGATGACCCGGTCCTACCACTCTTTTCTTCATGTGTTGTGCTTGGCTGGCAAATCTTTGCATCTAAAACTAAACCCAAAATGACAGGTAAAACATATAAAAATATATAGTTCCATTATTTTAACCGGCCGTCCTCTCAGCTCATTAAAGTTGCGCCATACTTAACATGAAGGTCCATTTGTAAGGGGTAGCAACAACCGCCTTCGGCTCCCTACCATCCATCTCTTCTGTACAACACACGCATTCTACAAGAAGATTAAAAAAAGTCAGCACCTTAATCTCTCAAGGAAGAATTACAGCGGAGCGCTATGTAATTTCACTGACCAAAATCTTGCTTCATAAGTAATCAGGTACGGGGGCAGATTTATTTGAGTCCTGGAGCAAAGGATAGAAGTACGCTGGAGATATTGAGGATAGACAAGAAACCCTCATCTAAAGTTTAACCCATAGAGATCAAAGCTGGCGAAGTGCACCAATATTCAGTTCGTTTTTTTTTTTTTTATAGCCAAACCAAATACAAGTGAGCACTTCAAATAATGTGCAATAAATACATGTGATCAGTGGTGTACATAGAAAAGTAAGGGCCCCATAGCAAGGATCAAACCAGCCCCCCCCCCCTCCCCACAGGACTGAAGGGTTTCTGCCTAAACCCTTTTCAATGACCCTTGGGCCATTTTTTCCACTGCCTCATTTGCTAAAAGTTATTTCTTTAAAGGGTAGAGTCCTGACCAAGTTTTCACCCCTAGTAGAAGAGGAGATGATCCCAATTGGGCCCCTCTTGCCCTGGGCCTTATAGCAGTCTTATGGTCTGCCACTATAGTAGTTGCGCCCCTGCATGTGATTACTGGTATATGCAGTTATCTTTAGTGAAGGTGTGTTGCCTTTGTACCGTATAGACATTCAAAGAAACATTGAATGTCCTACTGTCTGATTTCTAAAAGGTTCTGCCATACTAAGGAAACTTTCACACAGTCAGTATTTTGTATTGGTATTTGTACCAAGACCAGGAATGGCTCCGAAACGCAGAAGAGGCACACCTCTTTCCATGATACTTTTTCTCTGTAGGTTCCACTCCTGGTTTTGGCTTATAAATACTGTTGGAAAATACTGACAAATATGATTTACTCCTTTAGGGTGCACTCACATGACCGAGCTCTTCAAAACGCGGATCCGCAAAAAAAAGTACGGATGACATCCGTGTGACATCCATGTTGCATTTTTTTTGTTTGTGGATCCATTGTAACCATGCTTATCCTTGTCCGCACAACAGACAAGAATAAGACATGTTCTATCTTTTTTTTGTGGGGCTGTGGAACGGACAGCACACAGTGTGCTGTCTGCATTTTTGTGGAGCCATTGATATAAATGGGTCCACATCCTATCCGCCAAAAAAGGGGATTGGACGTGGACCAAATATAAGGTCGCGTGAATGGGGCCTTAGGTGAAAAAAACACCGGGGGTTGCCTGGCGTGGGTTGCGACTTTTGCAAAAGTCTCACATAGTAAATGAGCCATAATTGGGTCTAATCTCACTTTTAGCTCTTAATCAAAGACCACTGTGAAAAGTGGTGAGGATCGCGAAAAGCCGCTAAATTGTCCAATTGCCATGAGTTGCGACTTTTTTTTTTTACGCCACAAAACTGACACATCTGATTTTAGAAGTGACCCTCTAAGTGTCTATAGAGAAGGCTCAGTTAGTCTGATGCTTACACATCTACCAGCCATACGGAATCCACGCATGGAGCTAATTAAACACGCTGTTCCAAAATGTTATTGTGCTGGTCATTTTACTGCAGACTGTTGCCTCGGGGCTGTCGTCTTATGTTTCATTTACCTACATCCTCATTACAGGACAATTACCAGGTTATACTACTGGAGCCTTGGAACAACTTCTGCATGTAAGAGGATCCTGTGGATGTGCTTTATTACAGAGCAGGAATGGTACGGCTAGAATCTAGCTCGGCCAGGCTTAATTGATTTAAATAGGGCATTTGTGCTTAGAAACAACCACAATTCAGTAACTGCTACAATATAATGTAACCTTAACACAATAATGTACATTGTTGTTTTTTTATTTCCCATTGCTTATGTACCAACAACATATTCCTACTCATAACTTGATCTCGCACAAACACAGGGAGAACATGCACAATCCAGGTAGTCTGTGCGCTTTTTCGGTCAGGAGCCCGAGTCACTTAGGCTGGGTTCACATTGCGTTTTTGTCATCTGTTTAACATATAAAAAAAACAAGTTCCAAATTGTTCCTACTATGAGCGCTGCAGGTTTCAGGTGAAGTGGGTCCTGTTCACACCAAGTTCGAAATAGAAGAAGAAAAAGAAACCGCGCTGCTCTCAATCTCCAGAAACAGATTTGACCAATCCAAAATGCATGGACAGTTCTCTGATGTAGTCAATCACTGGTTAAAATGGCGTGGTCTCCAAACACATCTCCACTCTTAAATCCTGTATCCAGACAGAAAAAAGGAGCAAGAAATAGTGAAGCACCCAGCATTTATTGTACTTAAAAAATCTTTTAAAATAATTGACATATAACATTTAAAATAGGTCTCCCGTCAGGTGCCCAACTTGGTTTTCGCCTCTGCTTCGTCAGGGGGATACATTCCACCTTATCAGGGGGCATCTCCTTTATACACGTCCAGGAGTTACTCCTCCCTGGATGCACTTTCCTTGTACACAAGTTACTACAAAGTAAAATATAAATCCTTTTTAGAATTTTTTTTCGTATGAAATTCAGTGAATCAGCAGAATTGAACTTTTAAGAAATTTGCTCATCTCTATTTAAGACCTGTCATTTTGCTTATTACCTGCAATGGGGGATGGGGAGGATATGGGATATGGGAGAGGGCTCCTATTGGAGCATTTATAATATGTGGTCGCAAACCCTATGAATGAGAAGGGAGTAGTAGTTACTGATTGGTTGATAATGAATGTGTGATCATGAACGTATGGAGATTACAACAGTTCAACATGTGATCATGGATGGAGAACTAATAGTAGTATTTCATTGGTTATCTGTAACACGTGACCAGGAAGGAGGGTTGATGGTAAAATCCAGCGTGGAACAAAAAAATCAAGTTCTGCCTCCCATTGAAATGATTGGGAGGAGTTTTAGAGGAGTTTTTTGGTGAGGATTCCATGCAAAAAAGCATGAAAAACCGAGCCAAAAAACGTTGTGTGAACGAGCTCCTAGAGATTCACTGTTGGAGACGGAGACAAATGGGGTTGAGCGAACCCGAACTGTAAAGTTCGGGTTCGTACCGAACTTTAGAGTTTTTGGACCCGGACCCAAACCCGAACATTTTCATAAAAATTTGATGTTCGGCGATTTAATCGCCCTTGTTGAAAGGCTGCAGGGCAGCCAATCAACAAGCGTTTAACTAGTGTGCCCTTAGAAGCCATCACAGCCATGCCTACTAATGGCATGGCTGTGATTAGCCAAGTGCAGCATGTGACCCAGCCTCTATATAAGCTGGAGTCTTACTAGTGTAGGGATAGGATGCTGCTGCTCTGAGGGAGAGATTAGGAAACAATTCTGGTCTGGTGTACTTTGGTGTTAAATATGCAAACTACAGCGATTTTATTTTTGTGGGTGCTCTGCTACATTTTTTTTACCCATGAGCCCAGTGCCACAGAGAAATCAGTCTGTTTGTTAGGTGGGCGTCGGCGACCATTTTGTGCAAGTGTAATGCACTTGCACCTGCATATGTGCCAAGGACAATAATTTAATCCTGTTCTGGTAGTTCAGTGGGCAACATATACCCATTTTTTTAAGGACACCTGCACTGCATATGTGCCAGGGGAAGGGAAAATAATATGGTTAATCCGTCTGTGACTTCAGGGACCCGGGGGGGTTAGACATATTCCCACTTTTTTCTGTGAACTACCCCTGTGCTAAATATCTGACAGGGAAAATCTATTCATTAAATCCATCTGTTAGATTCTAGGGGGACAAATTCCCTTTTTTTGGCGGTCAAGTACCCCTGCGGCCTGCAGTGCATACCTGGCAGTGAAAATAATTCAATTACATTAGTCTGTCACATATTTATGTGACCTTAAGCGATTTGTTTCTCTTTCTGACATAGACACTGCATATCTGAGTCAAATAAAACTAATAAATACTGCTGTTACATTTGTCGGTTGACAAATTCCCATTTTTTGTGCTAGAAAGTAGATTTTTTGGCCTGCACTGCATTTCTGACAGTACACTAAAACCGTTAAATACTGCATTTACATTTTTGGTTTAAAAAAGCACACTTTTTGTGCTAGATAGTACATTTGCAGCCTGCGCTGCATTTCTGACAGTGAAATATAACCAGCAAATACAACTGTGACATTGTTGGTGAAAAAACACTTATTTTTTGCCATAAAGTACATTTGCGGACTGCACTGAATTTCTGAGGGTGAAATTTAATCTGTAAATCCAGCTCTTAGATTGTGGGTGGACATTTCCACGGTTATCAGACCAGTCATTCACAAGTGGCTTGGAGGGTGTGCTCCTGCTGCATTGCATACCTGACGGGGAAATATATTCTGTAAATTCAGAGGGTTTAGATTGTTGGGTGATCTGTACCCATTTTTTCTTTCACACTACCCCTGCACTTCATACCTGACTGGGAATTATATCCTGTAAATTCGGCGGTGTTTAGATGATTGGGTGCTGTAGTTATTTGCTGTAAAATCTTCATGATGTCTCCCTGGTAAACCTGCAGTGTGGGGGCCCCGTGTGGCTTCTACACACTTTCAAAATAATCCTTCAGTGGCGCGATCAGATGCCCATTGACCGGGACGCTCTATGATGACCCCTTTTTACTTTCAAACTACCCCCTGCACTGCATACCTAACTGGGAAATATATTCTGCAGGCTGGTAGACACACTGCTGATGGCATTCCCACCTGACATTGGGGCCTTAGTGGAAGCACAACGAGAAGGCAGAGGAGGAGGAAGAAGCCGCCAACGCAGCTGGGGCACTGCCAGCACCTCAGAAGGCAGGGTTAGCATGGCTGAAATGTGGAAAAGCTTTGTCACCATGCCACAGCAACCGGCACCACCAGCTGATATGGAACGTCTTAGCAGGAGGCAGCATTTCAGCAACATGGCGGAACAGTATGTGTGCACACACCTACACGTACTAACTGGGTCTGCCTCATTCAATTTCTGGGTCTCCAAATTGGGCACATGTCCTGAGGTTGCCCTTTATGCCTTGGAGGTGCTGGCCTACCCTGCAGCCAGTGTATTGTCTGAACGTGTGTTTAGCACTGCAGGGGGCGTTATCACAGACAAGCGCAGCCGCCTGTCCACAGCCAACGTGGACAAGCTCACGTTCATTAAAATGAACCAGGCATGGATCCCACAGGACTTGTTCGTACCTTGTGCAGAATAGACATGTATACCGGCCTCACCCAGCCTATGTTATACTCCAGCGCACTTTCTCTTTGTTTTTCTTTTCTATATTTCCCAATGTTTTGGGGTCTACCCAAATTTAAAAAAACAAAACAAAGTGTTCCGCCTCCACCTACACCGCAACGTCCACGGCCTCCTCAACCTCCTACTCCATATGGGCCTCCTCCTCCTACTTCAAGATTATAATTTTATATTTATGTATTTTTTGTTATATTAAGTCATTTTCCTATTCCACATTTGTTTGCATGGCAATTGTGCAGCTCTTACCCCCATTTAGTTTCCTTTTGCAGCCCTCTAGCCCTTTCCATTACTTTTTTAGAGCAAATTTAGTGCCCCAAAGTTCAGGTCCCCATTGACTTCAATGGGGTTCGGGGTCAAGTTCGGGTCCCAAACTCGAACTTTCGACCGAACCTGAACTTCCAGGTATTCGCTCAACTCTAGAGACCAAACCAGAGATCCTTCCCAGACATATTCCTCCTAGTTTTTATAGCTGTTGAAGATCCGGTGAAGGTGAAATACTGTGCATTGTCTGTGTAAATGTGAACAAGTAAAGAGAAGGGTTTTTATCTTCATGAAACAAACACAAGCAAATGCTCCCTCTCACCATGCTAAAAGGAAACCTTGCACGGACTCCTGGAGTGGGAACCTTGTAGTAAAGAACAAACGTCCATCAATAGAAACCTTCTAAAACTTGAATTCTATTAGTATCCATTAAAACGTACTGCTTTATGAATGACACCGGTAAACGGTCAAGGTGCTTCAAACCGATGGGTTCTTAAACATGACCTAATTTTTATCTTCATGCATCTGTCTGGTATTGATAATGTCTGGCCAGGATGCCAACATAGCCAGCAGCACCCATCACCATGGAGGAAAAAGGAGCACTACGAGATATTAACCTTTTTCAGTGTCTATTTAGATTCCTAGCTGGTACTAGTGATTATGTGTTCATTTATATTTTGTGTATATATCATACCTGCTTCCAGATATTGTGGAGTCACTGGAATAAGCAGCAACACATATAATGCAAAGATTAATGAATAAAAATGTCAGATGTCTTCATAAATGTTTTATCCCTGTGGTCTCTCAGGAGAGTTGAAGTTTTTGCCCCAGAGCTGCTCCTTCTGTTCCCACTCGGCTCTATAGCTGAGGCAGAGGTACAGCTTGAGTTCCTGATTTTATAATTTGTACCAGGGCCCACCAACTGCTACATTATCTGTAGAGCTGTAGAGTAACAGGTGGGGCCCATCCGGGGCCAATGTGTGGCTGCAACCTCTGCACCTCCTGTAGTTACACCCATGAACAGAGTCATCTGGTCACCCTGATTACAGATGTCCTCCTAGTCCTAACGTGTCCTCCATTTATTCTGACTCTTGTATAGTTGTTATAATAGTAACACAACCTTATCTCTTTTATCTATGCTGAATAGTACTCATGTATTAGAAACGCCACATTGCAGCCCACATGCATACCCTGGGAGTTACAAATTCATAGGTTCAGGGCAAACAGCTGTAAAATATGGGAAGACAAAGTACAATTAAATAATTAATAGTTATTCAGTCAAAGTAAGACTTATATTTAGCAGGTCCTGTATGTATTATGTAACTCACAATGTAGGGGGTAATAATTTGTGTTGCCAAAACTAGTATGAAGGATATACATGGTCAAACGAACAAAGCTTGAGCTAGTGTATCTCAAAATATAGAATGTACAACAGTACCAGTGCCATAATAGTACAGCAAATGTGAAGTTTTCATATAGCAAGGTTGTGAGTCACAACCTTACCGCTAGTCTTGTATGCCCTCATAGTATATGAAGTTATGAAGTACTTTCAGATACAAACACAACCTGTACTGTAAATATGTGTGTGTGTGTATGTATGTATGTGTGTATATATATATATATATATATATACATACACATATATACAAGGAAATTTGGGCAGCACTCCAGGTAAAAATCAAAAAGTATTTATTGATCCATGCAGTACAAAAAGTGTGACGTTTCGGCTCAACACTAGAGCTTTTATCAAGCAAAAAACATCAGTGAAGTGCTAATAATATATAGACCAAACAATTATGTGGTTGTGCATACATAATTACTAACATCTGTGATTAGTCATGTGATACAACAACAATCATGTGACACAACCGTACGTAAATAGTAAAAACTCAGCAATCATAGCGAGCAGATAATCATATATAGCTGACACCTAATTCATCACGTTGTATATAGTGTATATCATACTGAGATACAATAACTAAAAGTGTCAGTGTGCAAAAACATATAGTATAGCTTTAAAATCTAATCAGTAAATGAAAACAGGGGAGGGAGGTACTGATTACCATCAAACTGCTTGGTCCATCTGTCCAGGGCAATACCGCCAAAATCGGTGTGTGACGTGCCATGTAATCCCCCGCCACAACTAACAAAAGGAGCGACAGAAAATAATGAATGAGACATCCTGCCGGCTCGCACCCTTCCCCACCCACGCCACACCGACAATTTTAGACCTGGCTTGAGTGAGGCAAAGTCACAGATAATGGAGCAACTTACTATCTATGCCAGAAATACGCCCAATTTAGGCATATTTCAGAATAGAAAATTCTTAAGTGTTGCTAAGGAGAGTCTGTCTTCAGTCTAAAGTTCTACTGAGCCCTGAAGACGCCTGTGTGGAACATACACAATCTCCCCACCTACCTGATGTCTCCACTCCAGTCCCTGACTGTACACATGCCATAACTATCAATGCCAATCACTAGGCTTGAGCAAATTGAGCTTCGGATCATCAATCCAAAGTGGATTTGTTTAAATACTTCAGTTTTCATGCTGTCTAAGACCTGTCTCTGTACAGTATTAAAATGTTTTGCCTAAGTGTAGGCAAAATTCGTTTCACCCGAATTCTCGCAAGATTTTGGTGAATTGATTCGGTATTAATTTCTGCATTATTACAAACATTTAAAATTAGGAATCCGAAGTTGGGTTTGGTACTGAGGTACCAGTTGGTACCAAACTCTACTTCGGATTCCTAATTTTAAATGTTTCTAAAGATGCAGAAATGAATACTGAATGAATTCACCAATATTTTGTGCAAATTCTGGTGCAACGACTTTTGCCTATTTGTAGGCAATGCATTTTAATGCTGTACGGAGACAGGTCTCAGAGAGCATGAAAACTATAGTATTTGAACAAATCAACTTCACTGAAGTCTCGCTCAACTTTAAGTGAAACGAAATTTGGCTCCATGGAGCCAATACATTTTAATGCTGTATGAAGATAGCATTAAAATCCAAGTGTTTCACCGAATTGACTTCAGATCAATGATCCGAAGCTCGATTCGCTCAACACTAGCCATCACCATGCCTATCTGACTTGTTACACACAAGTGTCCTCAGCGCTCAGTAGAACTGAAGACTGAAGACAGACAATCCTTAGTGATGCTAAGTTTGAGCTTTCATAAGAGGAATCTTTATACCTTGTTTTCTAATGCAAAGAAACATTCTCCCTTAGAAAGTATATTACAAACATGTCTAACATCCCTGTTCCTACACTATAGTAATAAGAAACCAAAACGACATTTACACTTTAAAGTGATTTGGTTAATGGCATAAAAATGTTAAATGGATAAATATCTTTGTCAAATATAAATTAATCTTTAACATACCACTGTATATGCACCTCATAATGGTACCACAAGAAAGCATGTCACCTAAAATTAGAAAAGTTTAGTCCAATGTGAAAAAATGCTCTGGTCTTAAAGGGATGACAGAGAATTTCTGGGATCTCTTTAAAGCCATTAGGATGTGCTTCTTTTTAGTTATTATACAAGGTTGAGTAATGGTGATTATTTTCCTTCCACCTCCCTGGGTTATCAATAAGCTGAGGTCACTGGAGCCTGCACCTTTACAAGTCCATTCTCTTTTATGTGTCCTTCTCCTGCCCAGCAGATGGCGAGCTTCATTTATCACCCATTACTGCCAAACCTTCGCAGATCTATTTATTCCATCAAATGTAGGGTTACAGTAAAAATACCAAGAGCTGCCAAGTGCTCCAGCATATGCTAAAACCAAGGGATGTAACCTAAATGGACAAATTCTGAATTAACTTCTTAACAGATATTGAATAAAACAATTATAATTTAAAGGGGTCATCTGAGCCAGGAAATGGTTCCCCCCCCCCCCATATGCCCAGGCCCCTCATACTGATTGTACTTACTTGGCTCCCCGCACCGCCGCCGCAGCGCATGGGTGAAAACAGCCAATGGCAGGCTAGGGAGGCGCAACTCAATCATCGCCTGCCTTTGGCTGCCCCCCCCCCCCCGACAGCGGATGCTTTCATCCGTGCACGGGAAGAAGCATCAGTGGCTATGCGGGGACCAGAAGTTGGAGCGGCAAGCCAGGTAAGCATTTCCAGGCTTGGATAACCCCTTTAACGAAATTTCTCCAGGATATTCGATTAACCCCGTATAGATGGGTACATGGCACAGAAAGCTAGAAAAAAGTGAAATGCAGTAAACTAGGCCATGAAGAATACTGCTGTATCATAAAATACCTGCAATTTAAGATTTCTCAGGTACTTGCATAGTCTATTCCTTAAAGGGATTTCCTTAAAGGGATTTCATGAAATATTGTATAACTGTATAACTATTAGGTTTTAAAATTGCAAACAATGTACTTTTTTCTGACTCCTATTTTTATACCACTGTGCTTCGTAGTCACTTGCTGTTGCCTATATGATTATTGTGATGGTTATGATTAGAGATGAATTTTTTCTCTGGTTCGGTGATTTTTTTTATTTTTTGGGGGAAAAATTTGGTTAGATTCAAATTTATTTGCGGCGAATCGTGTTAAAAATGGCTATTTCCTGCCTGCAGAGAGCCTTTATAGTGGTGTAGAACACTGTGCCTTGCAGTAACACGCATAGGGAGTCTGCTCTGGTAGTGAAATAATACTGCGAGTCAGTATGACATGCAGATGACAGGCGTCGCTCTTAGAATCACTGCACACTTCTCTTATTTGGGCAGTCACGGGGGCCAAAACTGACCAAATAATTCAAGTATCAACTCAGCCTTACAGATAGATGTTAGCGTCAAGAAGAAGCGCACTCCTTTTACACAGTCAGCTGATTCCACATAGATGTCTACAGAACCTGTTCTAGTAAACGCTTATACAAGTAGAGCCCCCAGACAGAGTGGAGAGGGTGTCAGCAGTAAGTTTGTGTTAACCTCACTGATTATTTTGTCCTTCACAATAATTCATACCAAATCACAAGCCAATTCTGATGGGACCATAGAGGCCTTACAGCTGCTACACAGACAGGATCCGTTGTGCGTCTCATTTTTCCTTCCTTCTGACAGATCAGAAGAAGTGTCAAATAAATGATGATGTCTGCCAGGCCGAAAGGCAAAATAGTGCCCCAGTCACGAAGTGGGGATGGTGGGAACAGCATGAAAAGTCCACAGAGTGGCCCTATGATATAGTTGTGAGGTGGAAGCAGCATGAGGAGACCACAGAGCGGCCCTATGACAGTCTGGAGGTGGCAGTAGCATCAGGAGAAGGCCACAGAGTGCCACAATGACAGTGTGGAGGTGGCGGCAGTGTGTGTGTGTGTGTGTGTGTATATATATATATATATATATATATATATATATTTTTTTTTTTTTTGCCATTAATACACGCTACAAAAGGCTTTAGAACATATAACTGCACCGCTAAACTGCAAATATATTTTTCTTTTGCCACTAAAACATGCCAAAAAGGGTTGTCATTTTCGCACTTCACCACACAACGGCTAATAAGTCTTTTTTTTTTTTTTCAACTAATACAAGCCAAAAAACTCTTTAGAACATATAACTACACTGCACAAGGGCAAATAAGGCGTAGAAATATTTCCTTGTAATGGCTGTATCAAACAGCACTTGCACCCCAATAACAAGAACGGTTTGCTGGAATTAGAGCTGTAGAATGGCAATTTGGGTCCCCACTCAGTGCAGTAAGGTGTAATAGGATTGTTCCTATTACCCAGGCTGTAACCTCCCCTACTGAACCCTCTTCCACATAAATGCTGCTGAATGATTCCTCCCTATCCTTTCCCTACACCTTTCAATAATCTTTCCCTACACTTGTACATTAAATCGTTTTTTTTTTTTTTTTTAGCACAATGCAGTTTTTTCTGGCACTGTCCCTAGCACCTGCTGACGTCTCTCCCTGCACTAAGTACACTGGAAAATGGCAGAATCCAAGATGGCTGAGGCTATTTATAGGGCTGTGACATCACAGGGTGTGCTGGCTGCTGATTATCTGAATGCATGGCATTATGGGTGATACCGCCTTCCCAGAGTTTCTTGCTCCATGTCCTCACATGTGCAGCAGCCATTTTTGGAAAAAATGTGATTCGTTACCACAAAGCATGAGGAAATTTGGATTCAGTGCTAATCGAATAATACCTGAGATTCGGAACGAATTCCACTTTGTCAGCTTCGATTTGCTCATCTCTAGTTATGATGATCAGCAAGTGGGGTTTTTTGTTTCGCATTAGGGTCCTAAATGGGCTATTGTTAGGTTACAGACAAAGACACTACTAAAAAGTATTGAATAGATGGTGCAGTATATAATTGTTACGGCAGTCGGTGTGAACCCACTGTACCGAACAACCGTTTTGGCATAGGGCTAACTCTAAGGAGGGTGTTATCCTTACAGTCTCCCAGTATTTACCTTTGAACCCCTATACAGGAATCTGAACTTCGCTGGGGGGGGGGGGGAATTACATATTTGGTCACTAGAGACAAGAAACCTAAACCCTCCTACTGGGGAGGGTTCCTTAATTGACTATAGACCACTCGCCTTTGGCTGGGGAAGGATTTGGACGTGTGCAGACTGACCCTGCAGAGAATTCAAATGCAGTGGCCAGGGAGAGGGTTTCTAAGCATAAGAAACAATATTTGTAGACAATTGAATGTAGGTCAATAGGTCATGGAGAAAGTTGGTCAATCTCTTTCAGTAAGCTTTTGATATTTTTATAAAAGTTTAGATCTGTAGAACGATGGGAGAGAAGCTCTTGATTAGCGCTCTCTCCTTGCTGCAAGACAGGAAATAAGATGGATTGAATAAAAGGTCCATGGTCCCATCTCGCTCCTGTCTCATGCAACAAGGGGAGAGAATGTGCTAAACAAGTGCTTTGCTCCTCTCGTTCTAAGGATCAGTGAGTGTCTGAGCTCGGCAATCTAAACTTTGATATGTCCCTATGACCTATCAAAAGTTTACTGAAGATACAGTGCTACTTTTAATTAGAAATGCCACCACAATTAGGATTTATTTTGGGCTTGTGTGTGAACCCTTCTTTTAATATTTGGTCTTCGCATGAACAATAAGTCTGTTTTGTCATACAGAAGCAATGTAATATTTTCTCACAGACAGAAAAGCATGTCAATTTCCAAGAAGGGCATACCATTAAAAAGATATTTGCTATTGCTCTGACTTTATCTAACCTTTCCCATACACTTTTCACAAACAATATATTTTGTATACTGAAATGGAAAAAATTTCCTTAGAAATTAAAGCTCAGGATGTTTCTCCAGTGAAGCGTCAGCAGAGACACTGGGACAAGGATGTGGACTGGAAATAATTTTTGTATTAGCGCCATCATTTTGTTTTGTTGCCAGTGAAATATACTGACTTATGGAAGGCATTGATGTGTATGGGCAGGGGAGGGTAATGCAATTGGAGTGGTATTAAATTGTCTTTAAGGTCCACCAGTTACATAGCTTCTATCTGATCACTATTCACTATACACTTATCTGCCTTGTTGCAATTATTTTCTTGATATGTAGACGCAAACTAAAGACAACAATATTACTTTTAAAGGTGGAGGAGAAAGAAAGCCTGAGGCCAGACAAGACTTACTAAATTCTCATTTTCCATCTTGTCTGATGACTCCTATAATGAGTTCCAGGCTGCTCTGCAGGATTCTATAATTGATAATATAATAAGTATGGCTTGTATTAATATTATTAGGAATTTTCTGAATCAAGCTTGGAGAATGTTGACAGGTATACTATAGACACCTCTGAGAGAAACAGGAGTCAATGAACCTGAAAATTGGGATGTTTTCTGATAAGAAATGAAAAGCATCATATGAGTATTTCCCATTGAAATAAGAGTGAACGGCCATGGGTGTAGTGTTTCCAGAGAAGACCTATGCTCAGTCTACGGTGGTATGGTTCAACAATATTTTCACCTCGGGAGTCTTTGAATCCAATGTGGCTTGTACCTTACATTCATCATGTGCCTTACATTCTTCCATTAATCACTTTATGGAATTACCTGATTTTTGCATTGATTTCTGATAAAATGTCGTCTAATTGTTCTCACAATTATAGACAAACACAATAACTAAACTAATAATAACACAAACAGTTGAAGTATTCTCGTCTTCTGTTAAGCATATTGAATTAACATCCACAATGCAGGGAGGAAAAGTTAGTGATCCCTTGCATGTTCTTAAATCTCCTTTTAGCAGCAATTTCCTCCCCAACTATCTCCTGTAGCTGCAAATAAGATTTCCAGAACATTGAGGATTAATTGTGGATCTCATGTCTGCAAATATATTTCAGTTCATCAGTATTTATAGAATGTTTTGTGCACATCCCACTTCAGGTCAAGCCACAACATCTCAACAGGGTTACACCAGAACTATAACTTGGTCATTCCAAAACAAAAATCATTTTCTTTTTTCAACCATTCTTCGGCTTGAGGTTTTGGACAACTGCCTTTTACAGTCTCCTGTAAAATATTTTCAGAGAATTTAGAAATAAATGTTTCTCAATGATTGGAAGACATCCAGACCTTGCAGCAGCAAAGCAGACTCAAACCATGCTGCTCCCTCCACCAAGCATCAAAGTTGAAAAAAACGGTTTTGTTGTTGTGCCGTGTTCTTTTTCCTCTAAAGATAGAGTTGGATAAAGGACACCGCAAAGAAAGACTACGTACACAATAGACTATTATGCCAGTAGTCTGTACTCGCAGCCGCTTCACTCCCCTCAGTGGGCATGGTTGCCACCAGTTTCACTGCTTCAGGTCTTGCCGCAGTGTGGGCCCACCAGCATCCCTTCATTCCTGCCTGGTTGGCCCAGCACCTGGTGTTTTGCTGCTGCTTCACTTTATACAGAATCAGGCCTGCTTTCTGTCTTTGCTCTGTTCAGTGCCCATAAGGAAAGAGTGTGCTTCCTCTGGCTCATAAAAGGGACAGTACATATACCCTAATTGTCCCCATCGAATGGCTGGCCACCCTGGGGTAATTAAGGCATATTCCCTTATTGGAGGTTGCTTGATCAATAGGTTTTAGTTCTCTTTTTTTTTTTTCTACAAAGTTCTGTTACTTTGTCTTGTTTTGCTCTCCCATGTCCCAGCTTCTGCCTTACTTTGGATTTGACCCTTCACTGCCTGACCTCCACCTGATCTTTATACTGACCTTGAGCTGCCTATCCTGACCCTTGGACTATGTCATGGTTACCCCAGCTGCTACTACATCCATGCAGCGGCAGCATCTGATTGCCGGAGGAACCAGAATGGCAGGAAGGCCCTCGCTGACGTCTGAGCCCTGGGCCAATGGCTAGGAGCACCAGGGATCCGGAACTCTGGGTACACGGGTGGCAGCTCCCACAACATGAGCTCACCTTCTTTCATTATAAATGCCATCATCTCTATGGTATAGTATCGAGCTCCTGGTTTTGACTCTTTGGCATGTTTTTGGTTTTCTCATTTGCCTCTGGCGTACTTGTACTGCATTAAAAAGCTGGCTTTCTCTTTGTTTGTTTTTTCCTGACTGTGTTTCGCCCTTCACATATTGCAGTATAGAGACTGTCGACCAGTTACGGGTCACCGCCTAGGGTGATCATGCAAGTAGCTTGGGATTGTGGGTCTGGGCAGTTTAGGGGTGTACTATCCCTGTTTGTGTGTGATGGTATTCATTATACTTGCAAACTAATAATGGATTGGGCATACTCTGCCTGCCCTGACATCTGCTTGTTTCTTACTGCAGTTTTGCCTGACCCCTCTGGGTTTTACCTGTGTCTTTTGACCCCTATGGGTCAGCTGTTGATTGACCAAAGACTAATCTCAGAGATAGTGGCATGGTTGTTGACCTGCAGTGGGGTCCAGGTCACTGACTAGGTTGAAGACCAAGGGGGACACTTAGACAATGCCCTTAGGAGTAGTCCAAAGTCAAATCTGTTCAGTAGATGGAACAAGTCTACATCTACCCATAACATAGACTACAGCACTAACTCCTAATGCATCAACTATAATCCACTCCTTACCTAAAGAAGCAGACTCTTTCCTCACAAGGTCATCTAGAGGCAAGTACCTCTTGTACCAAATTAAAATCTCAGCATGAGGCTATGTTTCTATATAGAAGGATCTGCTTTCCTTGGATCAATGTGTCCTTCAAAAATATATTTCTGTCATAATGGCGCCTTCATTACGGTTTGCAAGAATATACTGTACAACTCTGCAACATAACACCAATGTACCAGCAGCTGATATAATAGGAACACTAAACCTAGAAAGGATCTCTAGGAGTAAACGGGAGATAATTTACCTCCCTCTGCTTGTTATTTGCAGGATTTTTCTACTATCTATTCACAGTGCTTAATGGGGTTATTCCCTTCAGCCACCAGCAACCTGTCCTAGAATATGAGGAGGACTAGTTGCTTTCATTTGCAGAGCTGCATAGGGGGTTGAGGGGTTGGGGCCTCACTACACTACACTCCTGTACAATAGATGGTAATGATGTGATCCTACCTATGATATGCCATCATGGCAGATCAGCCTGACAGGAAAACACATCAATATAAAGTATATGCAAGTGCCAGAGCATAGGTCTGGTGAGGTAAAGTCCCTCCAAGTTGTAGCAACTAGTTCTGCTTGTATTCTAGGAAAGGTGGCTGACAACCGATTTAAATTGTTCCCGGAAAACCCCTGTCACAAACTTACCTGTCTGGGCTCCAATGGCGAGCGCTCCAGTGCAAATGTGCTGGGAGAGATGCGCTGCGAAGCCACTCCTCCTGGTAATGAGACAGCATTCTTAGAAACAGGATGCAATGCTCTGTTTCTCCCCACAGCGGGCGTGTGCTGGAGGAAATTAGCAGTGGGATGATTTCTCAGCTGTTCTATTCCTGTGTGCTGTGTTCTGACTAATAGAGCACCGATACCAGTGATAGTCCTGTATAGGTTCACTAGATAGGTTCCTGGTTCTTGGATTTATTTGGACTGTGTATGTTTCTGACCTCAGCTTTTCTTTTGACCACTCTCTGTCTCACGTGATTTGTACTGTGCATCCCGTCTGGTTCTGATATCTTCTTGTCTTTTGACTACACTCTGTCTCCCGTTTATGTACTGCATTGTCCACCTGGTTCTGACCCATTTTTGTACTACTATCCCTTTTGTGTTGTTTTGACTTTTGGTGTCTGTCGGTCGCTGCACCTTCGTAGCATAGGGACCATCGACCAGCTGCTGTCTTGCTACCTAGGGCTCGTACTGCAAGTTGATATGGAAAGCAGGCTGGGTTCCAGATCAGGTCTCACTGTCCGTGTCTATCTAAAAGAGTTACAATCCCTTTAAGAATGCAGAACATGATTGGATATGTACAGTAGTCAATTTCAACAATTGGTGCAAAGATTTTCAGTGATTGTACTGAGCTACCTACAGAGCAATTTAATGCAACTTTTTAAAAGTTGAGAATTGCTGCGCTGTCTAAAGATACTAATGCTAGAAGCAGACATAATGTAAAGAAAGAGTACTTCAGTTTATAAATGAATAACTGAGCGGCATATAAATTATTTTAGAATCTTACCCAACCATGTATGAAGTATAAACTGTGTATTTTACATGAAAATATAAAGAAAAACAACTATGTAAGGAGATGTCAAGGTCAGTGTCCAGAATAAAAATATAAAATAAATTGACAAACCCTCAACCCTCGGAGAGCTTTGTAGAAATGATTATCCAATTAGCTGCAGTGGCCAAATTGTGCAGCTCTCCAAGGGACGGGCCCGGCCCTCTGTTAATTTTCAGCAGCTCTCTGTGAACTTGCACAAGGTAATTCAGCTCCAAACAGTTTCCTCATCAGTGCTAATTATAGTAATACATCTAAACGCCTCTTACAAAATGCATGAACCCTTTAAGCTGCCTCATTATAATAGGATATAATCTTTGCCTGAATATATATCAACCCTGTTATCACCCCACACCTCCAGTCAGCAACATGAAAAAAACAAACAGACTTGAAAATGCGGCAGAAAATGCTGGGGACTCTTTGTTTAAGACTTAAAAAACGTAACACTTGTGTTCCCGGGTGATACAAAGGAGCCGACACTGGGAGCTAAAGAGGAGAAGCGGTACTAGGTGGGAAGGGTTATGACTGGACGGTGCTACAGTAATGATGGGGCTGGAAATTACTAACTACTTGATGATTTGCATAATGATTTTCATTCACATCATTCTGATGACCGGCACATTGAAAAAACTAGTCCATGTGACAAATGTATGGTAGACTGGGATAGTGTGACACAGGGGATGTAAGGAAATCATTAACTACTGCAAGTACGTAGTAGATCATCCAAAATGAATGACATTTATTTTTTATTTTTTGCAAATTCAATTTTTAATAAAATGTAAGGGTACATTTTTGGGTTCAATGAATTGAAAAAAAAATACTAAAAAAAAAACACCATCAGTCTCTTACTACTACTATTATGAAGCTTACTGGGCCCTGCTGGTCTCCACTTACTGGTTCTGAATTGAAATATACTTAGTGGTAGGAAATCATTGCTGAGGCTACATACCTGGACCAGGTAATGGAGCTCAGCGGGGGCCAGGTATGTATTGGAACAGATGCAGCAAGGGGCCAGTCAGGTGAGTAATGCTTATTTTTTTTTAAGGGATTATTAATCCCACTGTAGGCTGAATTTAAAGAGAGGTTTTATGATATCAGAAATACATTTAGCCAAATGGAGGAAATGCCATAAAATAACAAAACTGCTGTAGCCAATCAGGCCTCAGCACTCTGCAAAAGTACAGTACTGAGCAAATGTTTTAGGCAGATGTTGAAAAATGCTGTAAAGTAAGAAGTGTTATTAGTTTAATTGATCAAATAAACTAAAGTGCAAAGTGAATGAACAAAAGAGAAATCTAAATCAAATCAATATTTGGCGTAACCACCCTTTTCCTTCAAAACAGCATTAATTCTTCTAAATACACTTGCACACAGTTTTTGAAGGAACTCGGCAGGGAGGTTGTTAAATATATCTTGGAAAACTAACCACCGATATTCTGTGGATGTAGGCTTGCTCAAATTCTTCTGTGTCTTAATGTAATCCCAGACTGGATAATTTGGGATCAGGGACCTCTCAGCGCCATATTATCACTTCCAGGACTCCTTGTTCTTTACGCTGAAGATAGTTCTTAAAGCCATTTGTTGTATGTTTGGAGTAATCGTCCTGCTACATAATTTTTTTTAGGAGCCAATGAATGCCTCTCTGATGGTTTTGCGTGATGGCTAAGTATCTGTTCGCATTTCTTAGCATTGAGGACTCCTTTAATCATGACCAAATCCCCAATTCCATTTGTGGAAATACAGCCCTAAACTTGTTAGGAAGCTTCACCTTCACTGTTGCCCACAGATAGCATGCATGCCAGCATTACAGCTGAGGGCAGTGATTGGCTGCAGCAGTCATGAGGGTGTAGGGCACAGGACAGCTGCTGGAAAATCAACAAAGACCGGCAGTAATAACCCCATCGGCAGAGTTCGAGTAGAGAGGGAATTTCATTTCTCCTTGTGGCCAAATTTTTCAGGTGTTACTCATCTTTTCATTTTTAAAGGGGTTTTGTAACATGACCCTGAAGTGCATGAGGGGAAAACAGAACCTCAGTGAAGTAGACTAAATGTTAGGCAACCCAATATTTACCGGGAAGGAGAGCAGATCCGAGACATGAGCACAGAGAACCACAAGCAGAAGTCAGGCTGATAAGGAGGGCAGTAGGAAGGGATCATTGGGAGAAGAACGGTATGTGTTAGAGCCCAGGAATTATTCAGTTTGACCAGGTACTGATGTACTGGACTATTGCCTGGAGTTTTAATATAATTATATTTGTTGAATATAAATTTAAGGAGTTGTGGCGGGGTTTTACATAACAGTCAGACCAGTGGTTGCTGCCGGTGGGCCTCAAGCCCGGCCTGGTGGTGTGCGATAATGGGCGAAATCTCGTCGCAGCTCTGGGACATCCCTGAATTTGGTGGTGCAGAAGTTCATTCACAACTACCCCGACATGTCAGAGCTGCTGCATAAAGTGCAGGCCGTCTGTGCGCGCTTCCGGCGTACACATCCTGCTGCTGCTCGCCTGTCTGCGCTACAGCGTAACTTCGGCCTTCCCGCTCACCGCCTCGTATGAGACCTGCCCACCAGGTGGAACTCCACCTTGCACGTGCTGGAGAGACTGTGCGAGCAGCAGCAGGCCATAGTGGAGTTTCAGCTGCATCACGCACGCGTCAGTCGCACTGCGGAACAGCACCACTTCACCACCAATGATTGGGCCTCCATGCGAGACCTGTGTGCCCTGTTGCGCTGTTTCGAGTACTCCACCAACATGGCCAGTGGCGATGACACCGTTATCAGTGTTACAATACCACTTCTATGTCTCCTTGAGAAAACACTTTGTGGGGCGATGATGGAAGAGGAGGTGGCCCAGGAGGAGGATGAGGATGAGGGAGGTTTTTTGCAACAGTAGAGGCCAGGTACAAATGTGGCCAGCCAGGGCCCACTACTGGAGGACGAGGAGGATGTGGAGGAGGATGAGGATGAAGCAGGTTCACAGCGGGGTGGCACCCAACACAGCTCAGGCCCATCACTGGTGCGGAGCTGGGGGTAAATGGAGGACGATGACGATACGCCTCCCACATAGGACAGCTTGTCCTTACCTCTGGGAAGCCTGGCACACATGAGCGACTACATGCTGCAGTGCCTGCACAATGACAGCAGAGTTGCCCAAATTTTAACGTGTGCGGACTACTGGGTTGCCACCCTGCTGGATCCCCGGTACAAAGACAATGTGCCCACCTTACTTCCTGCACTGGAGCGTGATAGGAAGATGCGCGAGTACAAGCGTGCGCTGGTAGACGCGCTCCCGAGAGCATTCCCAAATGTCACCGGAGAACAAGTGGAAGCCCAAGGTGAATGCAGAGGAGGAGCATGAGGTCGCCAACGCAGCTGTGTCACGGCCAGCTCCTCTGAGGGCAGGGTTAGCATGGCAGAAATGTGGGAAAGTTTTGTCACCGCGCCACAGCTAACTGCACCACCACCTGATACGGAACGTGTTAGCAGGAGGCAGCATTTCACCAACATGGTTGAACAGTACTGACTGATGGTTCGGCCCCATTCAACTTCTGGGTCTCCAAATTGTCCACGTGGCCAGAGCTAGCCTTTTATGCCTTGGAGGTGCTGGCCTGCCCGGCGGCCTGCGTTTTGTCTGAATGTGTATTCAGCATGGCAGGGGGCGTCATTACTGTCAAACGCAGCAGGCTGTCCACAGCCAACGTGGACAAGCTGACGTTCATAACAATGAACCAGGCATGGATCCCATAGGACCTGTCCATCCCTTGTGCAGAATAGACATTTATAACTGCCTCCCCCTCAACCATGTATTCTTGTACTCCGGGGCACTTCTTTATTGAATAGTCTTTTTTTAATTTTACCATTATATTGCGGTGCAACCAAAAGTTGAATGAACCTCTCCTCCATCTACAGTCATGTGAAAAAATTAGGACACCCTTTGAAAGCATGTGGTTTTTTGTAACATTTTTAATAAATGGTTATTTCATCTCCGTTTCAACAATACAGAGAGATTAAAGTAATCCGACTAAACAAAGAAAACTGAAGAAAAGTCTTTTCAAGATCTTCTGTAAATGTCATTCTACAAAAATGCCTATTCTAACTGAGGAAAAAGATAGGACACCCTTGCCCCTAATAGCGAGTGTTACCTCCTTTGGCTGAAATAACTGCAGTGAGACGGTTCTTGTAGCCATCTACCAGTCTTCGACATCGGTCTGAGGAAATTTTACCCCACTCCTCAATGCAGAACTTTTTCAGCTGTGAGATGTTTGAGGGGTTTCTTGCACGTACAGCCCTTTTCAAGTCACCCCACAGCATCTCAATGGGATTCAAATCTGACTTTGACTTGGCCATTCCAGGACTCTCCATTTCTTCTTTTTCAGCCAATCTTTGGTTGATTTACTAGTATGTTTTGGGTCATTGTCATGTTGCATGGTCCAGTTCCGCTTCAGCTTTAATTTTCTAACTGATGGTCTCACATGTTCTTCAAGCACCTTCTGATACACAGTAGAATTCATCGTGGATTCTATGATGGTGAGCTGACCAGGTCCTGCTGCAGCAAAGCAGCCCCAAACCATGACACTTCCACCTCCATGCTTCACAGTTGGTATGAGGTTCTTTTCTTGGAATGCTGTGTTTGGTTTACGCCAAACATGTCCTCTGCTGTTGTGTCCAAATAATTCAATTTTGGACTCATCTGTCCAAAGAACATTATTCCAGAAGTCCTGGTCTTTGTCAACTTTATCTCTGGCAAATGTCAGTCTGGCCTCGATGTTTCTCTTGAAAGCAAAGGTTTCCTCCTTGCACACCTCCCATGCAAGTTAAACTTGTACAGTCTCTTTCTGATTGTAGAGGCATGTACTTCTACATCAACAGTAGCCAGAGCCTGCTGTAGTTCTCGAGATGACACTTTAGGGTTTTTGGAGACCTCTTTTAGCATCTTGCGGTCTGCTCTTGGGGTGAACTTGCTGGGGCGACTCAGTCCTGGGCATGTTGGCAGTTGTTTTGAAAGCCCTCCACTTGTAGACTATCTTCCGGACAGTGGAATGGCTGATTTCAAAATCTTTGGAGATCTTTTAAATCCCTTCCCAGACTCATAGGCTGCTACAATCTTTTTCTGAAGTCCTCTGACAGCTCTTTGCTCTCACCATGGTGCTCACTCTCACTTCAACAGTCAGGAGCACACCAAACTAAATGTCTGAGGTTTAAATAGGGCAAGCCTCATTCAACATGCAGAGTAACGATCTACTAATTATGTGCACCTGGTGTGATATACCTGTGTGAGATCTGAGCCAATTTAAGAGGGAATACATGTGAGGGTGTCCTATCTTTTTCCTCAGTTAGAATAGGCATTTTTGTAGAATGACATTTACAGAAGATCTTGAAAAGACTTTTCTTCAGTTTTCTTTGTTTAGTTGGATTACTTTAATCTCTCTGTATTGTTGAAACGGAGATGAAATAACCATTTATTAAAAATGTTACAAAAAACCACATGCTTTCAAAGGGTGTCCTAATTTTTTCACATGACTGTAGGTGCCAGTGGCCTGTTCCAGTGGCGGGTGACGTGAAGCCTGATTCTCTGCTATGGACCTCTCTCCAATTGATATTGCTTAATTTTTATTTATTTTATTTTAATTCATTTCCCTATCCATATTTGTTTGCAGGGGATTTACCTACATTTTGCTGCCTTTTGCAGCCCTCTAGCCCGTTCCTGGACTATTTTACAGCCTTTTTAGTGCCCAAAATTTCTGGTCCCCATTGACTTCAATCGAGTTCGGGTCGAGTTGATCCCGAACATTTTCGGGAAGTTCGGCCAGGTGAACATCCAGGTGTTCGCTCAACTCTAATTATGACTGGAACATTTTATTAGCTGTTATATGAAAATGCACATGAACATGAATGCAAACACATAGATATGACCAGCTTTAGCTAAATATCTTTATTGCAGGGCGTAAGATCACAACACCAGCCCGTTAAACAAAAACTGGATCCAGACAGGTAGAACAATTTTCATCATGAATAGATGATGATGGTTTGTTTTTGGTTTCTTTGGTCTTTTTTTTGCCATCTGTGAACTGAGATTTCTTAAGGATGAACTCAAGAAACACAGGCTTCCAGTCATCCATGGCAACATCAAATCCTGCCACAGCCTGTGACACTATTGTATAATGCAGCTCCATTTTCAAAACCCCATGATATCATAGGCAGCACGAGTAAAATGAAGCCACCCCACTGCTGTGTAAGCAAATATACAGTAGGCACAGTGGAATAGATACGGTTCTGATTTAATGTTTCCCCCTGAGATACCAATCCTGAGTGCTACATTAACCTATGGCAAACGTACTCCAGGGAATGCATGTTGGAGAGATAGTGCTCTCCTTGTGCTCTTTCTATATGTTTGATAGCCTACACCAGTGATGGGCAAAGTGCAGATCTCCAGCTGTTGCAAAACTACAACTCCCAGCATGCAAAGACTGCTTACAGCTATCAGCCTACAGTAGGGCATGGTGGGAGTTGTAGTTTTGCAACAGCTAGAGAGCCCCACTTTTCCCATCACTGGCCTACACCATGTATAGTCAAACTCTTGGGGATAATTTCATTTTTTTAAGCAGGGTGCACTTGGCTTGGGAATAGAGATGAGCTGCCTTCTCAAAACTTGCTGAATTCTACAAAGAAATTTGTAAGGAATTACTTTGCCACAAAGCGCATTCCTTTGTATGTAGCGGGCACAATGATGGGGAAAGATGACGGCATGGCCCCCGTCATTGAACACCTCAGATGCCGCATTCATCACTGATCAGGGCATCTAAGGCTACAATTTTGGCCTTTCAGGGGTTAATCAGGGTAACAAAAACAAAACAAAAAACCCAGCTTATCCATTTGCTCGAGTAGAGGCAGTCGTAGCCATCATGATTGAAGTCACTGTGTGAAATCTCACGTAGTGACGTGATGACGTCCTCATGCTGGCCGGGTGTGGTAACGTCATTGTGTCAGCCAGAGAGCTGATGTGTTGATGTCATACGTCACCCTGCGTAAGATTTTGCACAGTTTCCCACAATCAAGATGGCCACAATGGCCTCTTTGCACACAAATGGTGAGCAAGAGGTGAGTATGTATTTTTGTTTGTTGTGTGTTATTTTTGTAACCCCAATAAAAATAACAGTTTACCATGCAAAGGACAAATCCCCATCCAGCTCAGTTGATGGTAAAATTTAAATGTTATAAGTTTTTGAATGCGGAGTAACAAAAAAATTAAGAAAAAAGATTTTTTATTGTGAAAAATAGAAAAACTCTAAATAAGTAATATAAATTTGGTATTGATGTAATCATACTGACCGGCAGAATATAATTGCACCACTCATAAAAAGTTAGAGACATTTGGCTTTTAGGTGAAATTTATGGAAAACGTAAAAAGTTCACGCTACAGTGATATTATATCATGAAAGTAGGGCATTTAAGTAGAAGCAGCAATGGTGATTCTCTCATTTCAAACAATTTATTGAAAAAAAAAAGCCAACACCAGTGGTGGGTATACCCCCACAAAAAATGTCAGTGTCTAAATAACTTGACATGTGGCCTTGAGCATCAATTGCAGCTCGACAACGATGTCTCATGCTGTTCTCTAGTCAACATATTCTACTGAGGCATGGCATCCCACTCTTCTTGAAAGTCAGCCCTCAGGTCATTGAAGTTCTGGGGTACAGAGTTACAAGCCTCTACACAGTGACTCAGATGTTCCCATAGGTTTTCCCAATGTTCCCATGAGCTGGTGCATTGTCGCCCATAAAGATGAAATTAGGCCTGTGGTGTTCATGCAGAGGCACAATGACTGGATTAATGAGGTTATACAAGTACTACGGGCTTGTTACTGTAACTTTCACAAAGTGTGGGGCAGTTCTATATTGACTAGACACACTTGCCCACACTGTAACACCACCACCAAAGCCTCGTCTGGTGACAACAGTGGCTGATGCATAGCGCTCTCCTTGACATTTCTAACATTAGCGTGAATCGACTTTCATCATTGAGCAACACTGAGGCCCATTAGTTCCTCGTCCAGTGTAGATGCTCGCTGGTCCATGCAAGATGATGATGCCTGTGCCTGGTGGTGTGGTCAGGTACCCTTGCAGGTTGTCTAGCACACAGACCACGCTGTTGTAATGGTCTGATGTGACACTTGGGTGCCTCTCATCTCCCTTATATGTGCTTGGAGTTGTGTGACATTCATCATGGGGTTCTGCAGGGCATTGTTCACAATGAAGCGATCATCAGTGTGGGATGTGGCCAAAGGATATCCACTTCTATGCTTTTCTGTGATTCTTCCATCTCAGAAAATCCTGCTTGAAGACTCTCAATGGCGAGGTACTGTTGATAAAATATTAGGTGTACTCTAAATCTAGCAGGACAATTGCACCACTGATTTGGAAGATCCATGAGAGGTTCAAAGCTGGTTCTAAGTTTGTTAGAAAGAGAATGTTAAGATATCTGATTTTAATTTTTTCACATTACTCATGGACTAACCCCTTTTAACAGCCTAAATGAGTTTTTGCTGCTTTATTTGCTCTAGGTAGTGTCTATCAGTTAATATGGATAATGCATTTCATAAATTCTAGTTTAGATTGATAATCGGTCAAAATTTGTAACATTGCACACAACTACCATGTGCTTCCTACAATACAAGTGTCATCTTATGTAGCAGAGAGATCTTTGGATCCCATCAGGCAGTATTGCAACTGCTACCTCTGCACCCCCTACAGCTACTCTCTGGACCTTAACTCCTAAAGACATAGAAAGGGAGCAGAACTGTAATAGATTAGATCTGCAGGTAGGATGGCCTTGCTCTAAAGTTTTGCTCTGCATCTCAATGAACAGCCCTCTTTTGTCACAAACAATGCTAAGCGGATAAGGGAATGAACACAAGGGTCACACATTCAGTTATTTTTCGTTAGAAATTTGCACAAATGTATTTTTTAAATGCTCCCCAAGCAACCTATTAGAAATACATTTTTCTCTCGGTGTTAGTGAAAATGTGTAAAACCTTTTTTTCCAGAGGAAATCCTTTAACTAGCAAATGGGCCATGCAATAATGTGCAAAAATGAGTTATACAAACTGAAAGCCTGGGTGTAAAGAGGAGCATCGTCTGAGACTAAAATAAAGACAGATTTTATGGTATTTATGTCAGTTAATTTAACTGCTGGTAGGGGCTTCAGTGGTAACACGAGTTAGTTCCACTGTTTAACCTTGCAGGATTAATTTATGCTTTATGACATCAGTGCTTTATCATTCGCTCCTTGGGAAGACAGTTATCTCATTAGCTGGAATTTAATGAAATGCAAGGATACACTTCTTAATTTCAAAGATTACTATAACACAAATCGATTGTAAATCTTTGCCCGAGGGACCCTTAGGCAGTCACCTGTTTAACACCCTTTACAGAATGGCCAATCCCTATAGCTCAACCAGTGTACAAAAGCTAGAACCCCAGACCAGAGTGACTGCATTGCTGTCTTACTAGGGGCTCAAACTGATTTTGTAAAACTTTAGATCCACTTCAATCCACCATAAAATATATAGATTCATTTTTATAGTTCTATAGAGAATATATTAAGAGAATAGTAATGATTGAAATATAAGCAACTAAAATAAGGTATTACTTGTAAAGACGGTAAATACTCCATTTTGTATGTTCACTTAATGTGGACATGTAGTGATTTGGGACAATGCTGCTTACAGAAATCTCCTATGTGGTACAACTACAGTCTACAAATATCTATATGTACACATATAAAGTCTACTGGGATATTGTATACATACACAGAAATCACGCATGTAATATAACCTGATCCTGAGGAAAGTGCTGTAATTCCAGGAGTGGCAGGGAAAGAGAGTGTGCCCCAGGGATTCATATGGCCTATATATTATTGTGTTTTAGCCACCTCCATGGACTCCACCCTGATCACCCAAATACCTAACCATCTGTTGGTCAAGACAATGTTGTCCATCTGCTTTTCGCTGTCGTAAAAGAATAAATTCATACCTCATCCATTTGTGCATTAAGAGTCTGCTGCGGCCATCTTGATTGAAGATCCAACTCAAAGTCTCATGTGGTGCGTAATGACGTAAAAACACGCTGGCTGGCATGGTGACGTCATATGTCACCATGCACGACATTTCGTGCGGGATCTTCAATCAAGATGGCCGTGGCAGACTCTCCACTCTCAAATGGATGAGGTGAGTATGATTTCTTTTTTTTTTTTACCTCCATTGTAGGGAAAATTGATTTGTTACCACGAAGCATGAGGAAATTCGCCTTCGGGACAAATCAAATTTTCCTTGAAATTCGAATTGAAGTCCACTTTGTGAACTTTTATTCGCTCAACACTGAATAATAGTGGTATATACTACATCCAATTACCTGGTATATTTTGTGTGGTCGTAGGATTAAGGATCTGTCCGGGAACCATATTTTCCTGTAACACAACCACTTTAATATTAGCAATAATTCTATCACTTTCCTACCTTTCAACCACTGTTTCATGTGCTGTTTTATGAAAACTTTCAGTATTTTGTCTGGACTGTTTCTTTAAATGTCTTGTCATAAAAGATCAACACCATAATCCAATATTCCAATATTCTTGAAGTATCTCAGACAGTGAAAAGATGAAGAAGCAGCTATGGAGAGTCGACCATTCAACCAATGTTCTTCGTTTCTGCTCCTCATTAATTTACTTATTTGTTGGCGCCTCTCTGCTTGCTTTAAGTGGATTGTTTGTGTAATAGTGTGCCACCTAAAGCACATTTGTGAAAAATAAATGGTGGCTATTGGGTCACATAAAATATTGATTAAAGCAGCTAAGTGCAGGAACGCTATATTTTTCTTTAAATTGGTAGGTATGTGTTAACAATGCAACTCAGCAGGACGTCAATGGGACAGGAGCATTACAGCTTGTGAAGAAAATACAGCATTTTGAAGCTATGGACACAGATCATTAAGAATGTAATTTACATGGAATTACTGCCATACTGCTTCTGTCATTTCACTGAGTCTTGTTACTACTAAAGAACCATAAATGCATGGGTTCCAAATCACTGACAAGAGCCCTCACCCTGTACTTAACGCTTTCAGCATCAGAAAATTCGATAGCAAATTCATATTGTAATATATCATCTTAAATTGTATCCATTAATTACACTGCGAGCCAGCAAGATCATAAAACACAATACAATGTGGAAGAGCCAAATGGACTTGAAGCCTCTGTGTGGAAACAGTAATAGGAATCAGGGGAACAGAATATGGATTTCATGTTGTTTTTAATCAGGAGGTTAGAAAAACTAAAATCCGCAACTAGATCATAATTTTAAAAACTAAAATAAATATTATTATATTTTATGAATGAGGTATAAAATCTAGATTTTTGAGCAGATAGGATATGCAGAATTTAGCTAAAACACAATTCTATTAAAATATTTTAACATAAGCTGGTACAAGAAATCCTTTTTCCCGCATCATCTGAGTTATGTGAGAATCGGAGCATGTTCTACATTGTGCCCTGGCTCCATAAAAGTGAATGGGGCTTGTGTAAAAAAGGGAAGGCATCCAGATAAAATGTGTTTTTCACTGATGGTAGAATTAGACTCTTAGTCTTCAGGTTTTCTTCACGCGAGTGAAAAATGCATACCGTCCGGACAGAAAAAAAAACAAACAATGAAAGCAATTGCAAACAAAACTTATTCAACTTCTGTTCAAAACCATCAGTTTTCTCCTGAACAGATCCTGACACAATCTGTAAAATAAAGCTGGACTTACACGGTCCGACTGAGCGGCCGATTGTCGGGAAGGAAGCGTTCCTTCTCGACAGTTTACATGCAGCGATCTCCTTTACTGTATGAGGATGAGAGATCACTAAAGCGATCCCTTCTCCTCATACAGAATCATGGTTTCTGAGCAGCAGATTACTGTTTAGACCACAAAATCTGCTGCCCAGAAGCCATGTTCAGTGGTGCCTGCATGAATGACAGGATCATCCGATGAATGAGCATTTCGCTTGTTCATTGGGTGATCGGCAGCACATTTACATAGCCAGAATGTCGTGAACAACATGCCTGATTCTCAGGCTGTGTAAATGCACATTAAAATCTATGTACACCTTCAGGAGCAATTTTTTTTTTACAATTGCATTTTACTCATTTTGGGCTAAAAATCAATTTTTCAATTGGTCTTTAATAAAACTATTGAGCCGTTCTGACACCAAGGATTAACTGTTATTCTAGCTATGTGAATCCTACTTTCACTTTTGCCAGTCATCTAATAAACTTTTTCTCTAAATTACAAAGAGGTCTTAAACACTTATTTATCCCACATTCTTGTCAGTAAGATAATGATTGAGTGTTTCTGAGGTTTAGAGAGCAGAGATGAGAAGTCTGTCAGCATCTTGCCTGATGGAAGAGAGAGAACTCAAATCCTACTAATAAAGCATGTTAGCTCTGTACAGGGAAAAGGCTCCATATTTTTTAATGAAGACCAATTGAAAAAATGATTTTTACCTCATAATGCGTACAATGCATTAATAAAAAAATGCCCCCAAAGATGTAACTAGCCTTTAAGCCTTTTCATTTTTAAGACTGAAAAATCTGATGCAGATTTGCAAAAGAATTCATTCCAGAAATCCAATTCAGATCCTGAGATTTGTGCCGTAAATGTGCAGCTTCATGTGTCGTGGATCTGCATGTGGACTTGCCCCATTCAGTGGGGCTAATCCACATGTGATAATTGCCCAGAACTGCTCCTCTTTCTTGTGTATGCACAGATGGGGTGCATTCAGGAGTTGCGCATGCCCCAGGCAAAGGAATTGTTCTCGCCCCTTCGACAGGAGAAGTGGTGTCCTATCTGTAGCCCAGGCTGCAGGATTTTCAGAAGAGGAATATCACATGATCAGCTTCCAGAGAAGTCAATCCATGAAACTTCAGAGCAGTAAGTAAATTACAAGCTTTTGGATGGTTTGCAGGACCCAGTGGATTCTGAAAAAAAAAATTTAAGCTCCTCTGATGATCCCTAGGCAAAGATGTTTTGGTTCTGGGTGACTACTGTGACAATTATATTGCGCACCCAGTGATGTTCACATTGTTGTTTGACGATTGGTAGATTGGAGGCTTGGGCAGAGAAGTGGCAGGTGAGGTTTACAACTGACAAATGTAAGGTTATGCACATGGGAAGGAAAAATAGATGTCACCAGTACATACTAAATGGTAAAACACTGGGTAACATAGTAACATAGTTTATAAGGCTGAAAAAATACATCTGTCCATCCAGTTCAGCCTTTTATCCTGCAAGTTAATCCAGAGGGAGTAAAAAAAAACAACCCTGTGAGGTAGAAGCCAATTTTCCTTACTTTAGGGGGAAAAATTCCTCCCAGACTCCAATCAGGCAATCAGAATAACTCCCTGGATCAACAACCCCTCTCTATTACCCGCCAGATATACATCCAGGTCTCTCTTGAATTGTTTTAGTGAATTCACCATCACCACCTCCTCAGGCAGAGAGTTCCATAGTCTCACTGCCAGGAGCGTAGCTAATGGCTCATGTGCCCTGGTGCAAGAGTTCAGCTTGGGCCCCCCTTCCCTCAGAGCTTTGTGTGATTCTTATGCGGCACAAGGTTCTTTGGGCCCCCTCAGGCTCCTGGGCCTGGTAGCGACTGCTACCTCTGCACCCCCTACAGCTACGCCCATGCTCACTGCTCTTACTGTAAAGAATCCTCTTTTATGTTTGTGTACAAACCTTTTTTCCTCCAGATGCAGAGGATGTCCCCTTGTCACATTGGGCATATTTCTGGTGTAGAGGTAATTTGTTCTGCAATCTGAGAATTTTCTCCGCTCATGCCAGGTCTAAAAAAGTGGGCATTGTATGGGCGGGGAAGGGGTCGGGCCGGCAGCCCCATTTCATTCATCATTTTCTATGCCTGTTTTAGGCGTAGAAAATGGTCTAAATGTTAGACAGCATGAAAGCTGGCTTACATTTAGACTGGCGCTGGATAAACCGAAGTTATGTAGAGGCTGGCGTCTATAAAATTCTGGTCCTAATAAATAAACCCCATAATGCATGAATGTTGAGTGACTGTCATAATGTGTAGGACAGGTCAACAGAAGAGGGAGGAGAAATATACAGAATATATTAGGTTAATCGGTTTACAGAAACCCATAGCAATCCTGATATTTTTGTATTTACATTCCCTACTGAATTAGAAAATATTAATGTGCTGTGACAGGTGCACTTTAAATTTATTTACAGAAATAAAAGATGTGTGAACTGAGATGACGGGTGCAGCTACCTACATGATGCCTAAAATGCCCTGCTCATGGTGTTTTAATGATCAGTCTGTCTAGTTAACCTCTTCATTCCTGGAAATGTAATCCAGCTGATCTTAAACCATGATATATTGAAATTGGACAAGGCATCTATTATAAGCTTTCTGTAATAGAAAGAGAAAATCCATAATGTTAAACAATTTCTGAGATGCCAAGTACTTTTCACCTTGGAGCTAGACTTTTCTAATATGCAAAGCTTATTTTGTTGAGCAACACGACAATGACTTCACATTATTCAAAGATAATTTATCAGGCATAAAATGCACTGATCAGACATTTGTCAAACTTGACAGATACACTCAACAAGCCAGTTCCTATCATACAGAGGCCAATGAAACTCTATTGTCATAAATCATTTGATGTAGATCCAGTGAAAACTTAGGGAAACAAATTATTTCCTTCCTGCAAAGCCAAGTCCCATTGTGGAACATATATCCTTCTTTATTCATAAAGATCCTATAAACGTCTCTGAAACAAACAATTGCTTGTAGAACAGGATTGTGTCAACATGAAGGAAGACAAATTATTCTCGTACATGGATTTTCCATAAACATTTACATGGACAACAACAGAATCTCCCAGTTGCATGAATTAAGGAGGCTGAAGGATACCAAAAATGGGACCAGATTATTCTGATCTGGTATTTGGGCCAGTTTCTCTTTGCACCAGTTTTGATAAATCTTCCCTAATGATTTACCTTGTACAACAGATTCTTTGTAACATTAGGGACAAAATTGTACTTATTTTAGTATAAGAGACTAATAGGTAGACGGCTCCAACCACCGAGTGACCAGGCAGTCGGAAAGTTGGTCTACCAATGAACTTTGTACTGTAGAGGACCTAAAGAAAGCTCTTGGTACTAAGTTGACTTGGTTGACTACTGAAAGTAAAAAAAATGAGATACTGTAATATTTAGGTCAATATTTTTTATTTGAATACTTTTACTGAACTTTATGGAATGCAATAGACCGCTAGATAGATACCATAAAGGGGAACTAAAGGCAGAATACGAACACTTAAAAGAACAACCAACAAAATGTATGTAACATAATCTCCTGATGTGTCTTTGTCCTTTGCTCTTGTTTAGTTAAATATCATAACTGCAGACCGTGAAAAATACAATAGAAAAGCAGTGCACTGTTCTCTTAGGCTGCAGCCATCACTATTACCCCTCCTTCTTCCCCCTCTCATGCTGGTGCATGTTAGACAGGAAGTTTAGGAGGAAGGGGCTGGGTGTAGTTTAGACAACTGTCTCACACACAGCAAGAGTGGCCATTTTGTTGCAAGGAATCTCCTAGTTAGAAATAATACAACATAGATTTGGTTACCAGTATGTGGAACAGTAATAGACGGCAGTATACGAAATCTACCAAAATAAATCCCCTCCCCATCTCATATATAAACCAGACAAGGGTTTTTGGCAACAGTCAGTGAGAGAAAATGTCTGTTTTGATGGAAACCTTCCCCATCTGTCAGAAATCTGTCAGAAATCTAGCAGACCTTCCTCAGTAGTGATAGTCATTATTACTCAAGTGTGTAAGGCTGTTGGTGCAACAGTGGACATTATAGGGAGAGGGGTATACAAGGAAAGAACTACAACTCCCAGCATGCTCAAACTGGTAAACATTACATGGAGAGGCACAACAGGAGAGAACTACAACTCCAAGCATGTCCAGAGAGGGATAATTTATGACAACTTAGTGAAATTCTAAGCTCACACACACAGCACAGGAGCTCCGCCCACATGGTGACATCACTAAGGTCCTTACAGGTCCTTAACCACTTCACCTCTGCACTGCTAAGCTTTCTTTCGATGTGTAAATAGGATGAAATGAAAGTGGGTGGACTGGAGAGAGCACCTTAAAAAGGCTGGGAGGGAGCTGCTGATGTTATGCAATTTCCATACTCTTTTATGGACTGTTAAAGTCTGTAAAAGAGCATTAAGCCCAACCCCCTGGATGAACTTCCTGTCTGTGTGCTCTCCTCCTGTACCGAGTTGGTCTCCAGCCAAACATGGAGCTGGAGGGAGCAATTGGACCCTTCACTGACTGCAGAATATCTGCTAAATAGGGATGAGCGAACCCGAACTGTATAGAATTTTGGGGTGTTTAGGACACGGACCCGAACATTTTCTAAAAAGTTCGGGTTCGTTGTTCGGCGATTTCTTCCCGCTTTCTGAAGGGCTGCTCAATCAGCTAGCATTTTACTTCTTGCCCTAAGAAGCCATCACAGCCATGCCTATTAATGGCATGACTGTGATTGGCCAAGTGCAGCATGTGACCCAGCCTCTATTTAAGCTGGAGTCACGTAGCGCCGCACGTCACTCTGCTCTGATTAGTGTAGGGATAGGACGCAGCTGCTGTGAGGGCGAGATTAGGCAGGGAAAAGTCAGCAAAACACCTAATGAAGTGATTGATCTACAGCTGTGAATCATTCAACTTCTGCTAGTTAATTGCTCACTAGTTTTTAGGCTGCACAGAGCGTTTTTCTGTCACTTTTTTCTGGGGTGATCGGCGGCCATTTTGTGTCTTGTGGTGCACCAGCACAAGCTGCCACCAAATCCCTCAATACTAGTTTTTCTTTTGCTATATCCTACATCAGGGGCTTGGCTGTGCTTATTGTCACCCCTAGAAACTCAGGATAGAAATTTCTATATTTTATTGAGGGGTTAAAATCAATTGCCAAAATAGAAATCCCCTAAATCTGGTGTTCCAGCTGTGGCTAGCCAAGTGTAACGCTGTCTGGAAAAGGATGATTTTTTTTTCTGTGGTGAAATTCAATTGCCGAAATAGCAATCCCCTAAATCTGGTGTCCCAGCAGTGGCTGGTCAAGTTTAATAGTGTCCGGCAAAGGATATATATTTTTCTGGGGTGAAATTTAATTGCCAAAATAGCAATACCATAAATCAGTGGTTTCAGCTGTGGCTGGCCAAGTTTAATAGTGTCCAGCAAAGGATAGATAATTCTCTGGGGTGAAATTCAATTGTCAAAATGGCTATCCCCTAAATCTGGTGTCCCAACAGTGGCTGGCCAAGTTTAATAGTGTCCGTCAAGGGATATATTTTGTTCTGGGGTGAAATTCAGTTGCAAAAATAGAAATTCCGTAAATCTGGTGTCCCAGCAGTGGCTGGCCCAGTTTAATGGTGTCCAGCAAAGGATAGATACATTTCTGGGGTGAAATTCAATTGCCAAAATAGCAATACCGTAAATCAGTGGTTTCACCTGTGGCTGCCTAAGTTTAATAGTGTCCGGCAAAGGATATATTTATTTCTGGGGTGAAATTCAGTTTCAAAAATAGAAATACCGTAAATCTGGTGTTCCAGCTGTGACTGGACAAGTTTCATAGTGTCCGGCAAAGGATATATTTTGTTCAGGGGTGAAATTCAATTGCCAAAATAGCAATACCGTAAATCAGTGGTTTCCGCTGTGGCTGGCCAAGTTTAATAGTGTCCGGCAAAGGATAGATAATTTTCTGGGGTAAAATTCAATTGCCAAAATAGCAATACCGTAAATCTGGTGTCGCAGCAGTGGCTGGCCAATTTTAATACTGTTCATCAAAGGATTTATTTTCTGGGGTGAAATTCATATGCCAAAATAGCAATACCTAAAATCTGGTGTTCCAGCTGTTGCAGGCAAAGTGTAAATCTGTCCGTAAAAGGGTATATTACACTCAGCGTGCATCTATTCACAAAGTGTGTTTATTTCTGTTAAAGGGTATATTACAGTAAGTGTTAAAATACAGCATAATCCTCTACATTTGCACACACTGTTTTGCATCTCTAAGTGTATTTCTTTTCGTTAAAGGGTATATTACACAAAGTGCTAAAATACAAGTGCTGAAAGCATAATCCTATATATTTTTTCACACGCTACTGTGCATCTCCAAGTGTAAATCTGTCCGTAAAAGGATACCTTTCATCCAGGGCCTAAATACTAGCCCTAAAAGAGATATGCCCTTAAATCAGTGGTTACTGCTGTGCCTGGATTAGTGTAATACGGTACATAAATAGATAGCCAGATAGTGTTAGGTGCCTGTAAAAAAAAAAAAAAAAAAAAAAAAAAAGCCTGAATTTGAATTCAATACATTAGGCAAAATAATTTTTTTCTTATTGTGGTGAACGGAAACAATGAGGAAAACATCTAGTAAGGGCCCATCACTGTTGCATGGCTGGGGGGAAACGAAGGACGATGACTATGCACCTCCCACAGAGGACAGCTTGTCCTTGCCTCTGGGCAGCCTGGCACACATGAGTGACTACATGCTGCAGTGCCTGCGCAACAACAGCAGAGTTGCCCACATTTTAACGTGTGTGGACTACTGGGTTGCCACCCTGCTGGATCCCGGGTACAAAGACAATGTGCCCACCTTGCTTCCTGCACTGGAGCGTGATAGGAAGATGCGCGAGTACAAGCGCACGTTGGTAGACGCGCTACTGAGAGCATTCCCGAATGTCACAGGGGAACAAGTGGAAGCCCAAGGTAAAGGCAGAGGAGGAGCAAGAGGTCGCCAACGCAGCTGTGTCACGGCCAGCTCCTCTGAGGGCAGGGTTAGCATGGCAGAGATGTGGAAAAGTTTTGTCACCACGCCACAGCTAACTGCACCACCACCTGATACGGAACGTGTTAGCAGGAGGCAGCATTTCACTAACATGGTGGAACAGTACATGTGCACACCCCTCCACGTACTGACTGATGGTTTGGCCCCATTAAACTTCTGGGTCTCCAAATTGTCCACGTGACCAGAGCTAGCCTTTTATGCCTTGGAGGTGCTGGCCTGCCCGGCGGCCAGCGTTTTGTCTGAACGTGTATTCAGCACGGCAGGGGGCGTCATTACTGACAAACACAGCCGCCTGTCCACAGCCAACGTGGACAAGCTGACGTTCATTAAAATGAACCAGGCATGGATCCCACAGGACCTGTCCATCCCTTGTGCAGAATAGACATTTATAGCTACCTCCCCTTAACCATATATTCTTGTACTCCAGGGCACGTCTTTATTGAATCCCCTTTTTTTAATTTTACCATTATTTTGCGAGGCCACCCAAAGTTGAATGAACCTCTCATCCGTCTGGGTGCCAGGGGCCTGAGTCTGTGAAATGAGGCCTGTGGCACTGCAGGCAGACATAAATCCTTTTTGGCTGTGATGAGAACATCAACTCCCATAGCATTCCCACCTGATGCCACCCCAATCTCCTATTCCACATCCTCCTCCTCCAAGTTGCCAATTGATATTGGTTAATGTTAATTTATTTTAAGTCATTTCCCTATCCACATTTGTTTGCAGGGGATTTATCTACATTCTGCTGCCTTTTGCAGCCCTCTAGCCCTTTCCTGCGCTATTTCACAGCATTTTTACTGCCCAAAAGTTCGGGTCCCCATTGACTTCAATGGGGTTCGGGTCGAGTTCGGATCCCGAACCCGAATATTTTCGGGAAGTTCGGCCGAACTTCTCGAACCCGAACAACCAGGTGTTCACTCAACTCTACTGCTAAACTGCTTTCTGCAGGAGCAGATATCCATGAAGACAAAACTACAAACTTTCTAGAGCACATTGGGCTTCATTTTTCTTGTTTTTTAGAGTTTAGTGTCCCTTTAAAGTGACTCTATGGGGCAGAATAAGATTGGCTTTGTCCCTTTGAAATGAGAATGGGAAATCTTTGAAGATAAGATCCTGTATTTAGTCAGTTTACCAAATGATTGCCATTGGAGCAATGTGTAGACCACTCCACTCTCTACCTTGAGGTGGGGCCAGATGGGGGGAGGGGGGGCTGAGGTGCAATGTTCGCGCTCAGCCTTTGAAATTGTTGAGTGGAGTGGTTGGGTAGCAGGGTAATACTTTGTGAAAGATGGGCAATCTGTTAATGAATGTGCATTTCCATGTAGCAACAAAGGGATAAACCTGCAAACATCAGTAAAATGCGAGTATTCCCACTTCTGACTTTTCTATGGATATACCATAAAAGTCCAATAGACGTAGATGCTATCTCGAGAACAAAGCTAATTTGCTTACTGCAGTACTTCTTTGAGAGAACTAGACCTGTGGTGGGACCTGAATCTATTGGACTTCTGTGGATGGTCCATAAAAGCCTTACCTGCAGTCAGCCTCGGACTTGCCCACAGGGATGCAGGGGAATCCCTTGGCGGGCCCCTTGTCTCCCACCTCCTGCACAAGTGGCATATAACACAGGAGACTTACTGCACTACATGCCTATATTTAATGTCCAGCACCTTAACCAGCCTATGTTCATATTAAAAACTTGATACATTATTAAAGAAACTCTCCAGTATATTATTATAGACCCGATCAGAGCTGAGAGGACCTATATTTTCAAAGTTGCTGCAGGGTGCCCCATATTCAATCATCTGGTAGCATTTGCTTCTGTGTGAGCAGGTAATATTTGAATGTATCCGTACGATGGGCCCCCAAAATACATTTTACTGGTTGGCCCTAGGCACCTCAGTCCGACACTGCCTGCAGTCCTATGTAACACTACAGATAACACAGAAATAACCCTCTTCGTACAGATTAGGTCATAGATGTTATTTGTAGTCCTATGTAACAGCACAGATAACACAGTGATAACTCTGAGTAAAGATAATGTAGTAGATGTCACCTGCAGTCCTATGTAACACTACAGGTAACACAGTGATAACCCTCTGAGGACAGATCATGTGCCTATCTCATGGGACTTTATGCTGTCACCACCTCATCCTTCTTGCTGCACTGCAGTTTTGTCTTTCTGATATTCTGGTAGCTGGCTGTTAGGAACACTGTGGGCATTGTGTGTAGCATGGCTTGTGCCTGTTTCGAGTTCTGGGGTTGCCCACCCCGGTACTGCTTATAGTTTGAATGAGAATTCGGAATAGGCACAGTCAGTGGACCTACAGATGCCCTAAGGGCACTACAGAAGCTGCAAGGCCACATAGCCCCACAGCTTAAAGGGAAAAGTGCTTGGCTGTGCTTCATCTCCTGTAGGAGGCAAAAGTAGGTAGCTTTGAGACCCCTTATCTGACTGAGGCTACTTTCACACCTGCTCTTACCCTTTCCACTATTGAGATTCTTCATAGGATCTCAAAAGCAGAGGAAAACGCTTCAGTTTTTATCCCCATTCACTGTTAATACGGACAAAACTGAACTGAAGGGAAAAGAGTGTACCATAATTAGAAATTAAATTGAATTTTTCAAAAAGTTAATTCATCGGTTTGCCAAATTCCACCGATCCGAATTTATTTGTGGCGAATTTCATAAAAAAACGTCTATTTCCTAGCTGCAGAGAGCCTTTATAGTAGTGTAGAACACTGTGCCTTGCAGTAACACGTATAGGAAGTCTGCTCTGGTACTGAAATAATACTGTGAGTCCGTATGGCGTTGCTCTTAGAATCACTGCACACTTCAGTTATTTGGTCAGTTTTGGCCCCGTGACTGCCCAAATAAGTGAAGTATCAGCCTTCAGGTCGATGTTAGCGCCTAGAAGAAGCGCACTCCTTTTACACCGTCGTCAGCTGATTTCACATAGATGTCTATAGAACCTGTTCTATTAAATGCTTAAACAAATAGAGCCCCCTGACAGAGTGGAGAGGGTGTCAGCAGTAAGTTTGTGTTGAAGTCACTGATTATTTTGCCCTCCCTCTGATCCGTCAGAACAACCCCCCCCCCCCCCCAAAAAAAAAAAAAAAAAATCCTGTCTGTGGAGAAAATGAGGTGCAGAAGGGAAGGACAGACAGCTCCATTGGGCTGAGGTGGTGGAGCCTTGACAGCCTGAAATCGGCTGCGTGCTACTGGGTGATGCGGCAGGCTGGACCACAATATTGTAGCCACGGTTCTCCCAGACCACTTTATGTTGACTCTGCATATGTTGACGCAGGGCCGTGGTGCCAACATTGGCACCCTGGCCATGCTTCACCTTCTGCGCACAGATTCTTTATATGGCCATGTTCACCTCCTCTGCGGGCTTAACAAAAAACACACACTACCGAGTAGGTGATTTCCACCCGCAACACTACGCACTGACTGACTACTACCGCCGCTGCCTCCGTGAACCCGTGCACTGCTACTTCCCGGGCAGGTAGACCCCTGCAAAGCGGGTGGTCTACCCCGGGCACGTTTGGCTACCGACCTCCCACTGCTGCCACCCTGCTGACTCCCGGCCACGCTAGCCATGTGCTGGCTCCGCCGCTTGCCGACGGGCAAGCTGCCACCCTCTTCTCCCAATGATGAAGCCCCTTCCTCAAAGGCTTGAAGATGTGCTGACGTAGGTTTGCTACGTTGCTCCTCCCTCCGACCACTCTATCCCACCGCCTTATACAAGACATGAGCCTCTCTATCTGAACTGCGGGACGCCCCCACCTCTGGGCCTTTTGCGTTCTGTTGGACAGGCCTCTCGGCGGATCCCCTGCATTTGTCCTCCTTGTCTGGCAGTGTCTGCTTAATACCTCGCTCGCAGACTAGTCGGTCGCCCTCCTTCTGATGATTCAGTCTCCGCTGCTTCCTGCCACCCCCTCTTTGAATCTTTGGTGTTGGCTGGGATCTGCTTTGTGTCCTCCTCTGCCTCCATGTTTGACCCCACCTCCCTCATGTCCTGTGTAATCGCTTTCTCAATCTCCCCGCTTCATCTGTTCATTTATAGGGAATATGGGACAGAAGGTTAAAATGTCTCAACTTTATAAAGTGTTGCTTAAAACACGATTTAATAATACACGTTCTCCGGGACAAAGGTCTTGGCAAATTGATTGTCCGGGAATTTCCCTTGAAGATTGGGATAATATATTGGCGAATTTTTAAGTTTTAAGACTTCCATATATCTATCACATTGACAGGGTGAGTCAACTAGACAAAAGCAACAGGGGGGTGAGCCCCTATATTTTTTCCTTATTTTGAATTTAAGTTTACTTTCTTAAAATTTAAATCAGAAGCTGAGCTTGTGGATGTGCGATTCTACCTATTTCTCTTTCTCCGTTTTTTTCATATGTATTAAAATTTAAATCAAGCTTGGGTTCATTTTAAATGTAATTTAACAGATTGAAGAATGGGGACAATTCGATCTGATAATTGGCAGCAGTCCTTGTAATGGCTTATCTGTAGTTAACCCGGCCTTTAGGGGGGCAGTGGACAACTGTTTATTACCTTTCCACAATAACACAATAAAGTGTTGCCTAAGACGGGAGAGAATTGGCCAGTCTTCTGGTTATTCGAGAACGTGGTTGCGATGGAGAAAGCATTCCAAAAAACAATTTCTCTCCACCTGGGGACGAATCCTGTCAAGATTGATGCAAGTGTGGTATCGGCTGCTCATCGAGACAGATACTTCTGGGGGAACCTGCCTGGCATGAACAGGCCTCTAGTGAGGGGGGGCAGCGCCTCCTGTGTGGTACCATTTTGGTGTAGGGAGTATTACAATAATATAATGTGCTTACCAGATGCGGTTGTGAGGAAGTCACAACCGCTTGTAGTACTCTGCTGGTATTGCCCGACCAGCGTCCGAGGTTATGCCTTGCTGCAGCCTCTTGTTCCTTCCACTTGTAAAGCGGTGACGAGGTAGATAAAAAAAGTAAATAAAAAAGGAAAAAGATTTTATGGCGCTGCTTGGCGGTAGACAATAGACTTGGGTAGTGCTAAAAGTACTGCTTTTATTATGTCAACGCGTTTCGGGGGTTTGCTTCCCCCTTCGTCAGGACAATGTAAAAAATGCAGATCTTTCAGAGAACTGATGGCTTGTGCCGAGCCGAGGTGGAGAGTCCCAAGCCGTCTTTGCCAAAAAGGCAGTACCAGCTCTGCACAAACATGTAGAACAGAAGGTGGGCCAGTCCTTGAGCCTGTCAGTGTCTGCCAAAGTGCACGGCAGTGCCGACGTGTGGAGATGTAACTACGGTCGGGGACAATACATGTCCTTTAAGGCCCACTGGGTGATTGTGTTTCCTGCACAGCCACAGCAGCAACTTGGCTAGGTGATGCCGCTTCTGCCTCCACGTTTTTACGCCGTTGCTCCAGCGGCAATGTCCGCCTCTGCCTAGTCATCCTTCACCATGTCCATGTCCTCCACTGTAGGGAAAAGTCACAGTGCCCCTTCAGCATACCATATGAGCAGGGCACGCCGGTGTCATGCTGTTCTGCACCTGGTTTGCCTTAGCAAATGGAGTCACACAGGGGAAGAACTGCTCCGTGTCCTTCATCAAGAAATCGAATCCTGGCTTTCTCCGCGACAACTGAAAATCGGAACCATGGTGACCAACAACGGGAAGAACATGGTGTCAGCGTAGCGTCAAGGAAGGCTGAGCCCTCCATGACACACATGTTCAATCTGGTTTACAAGTGGTTCCTGAAGTCTTCCACCCATCTGCAAGACACCTAAAAATGGCAAGGAAACTATCCATGCATTTCAGCAAAGCACACCCTCCTTGAGCTGCAGCGGCAGAATGGCATCCCCCAACGGCATTCTCTACACTCTCGTTTCACTGCCATGGCTGCTGGGGAAGGGTGGGGTGGTAGGAACAGTACCAGCTCCATCAGCAGCAGCCTGAGTCTACAGTCGTTGATGAGCAGCTTTCTTCACCCGCCTAGTGAAAAAACTACTCACCAGCAGCAGCAGCTAGACCTGGAGCAGGACCTGAACCAGCAGGTGGTAGCATACTTGGACAGCACTCTGCCACCCCGCATTGAAGATCTGCTGGACTACTGGGCAAACAAACTGGATTTGTGGCCGCAACTGGACAAGTTTTCCCTGGAAAAGCTGTCCTGCCCGGCCAGTAGTGTGGCATCAGAGAGGGTGTTTAGTGCGGCGGGGGCCATAATTACCCCAAGGAGAACTCCCCTGTCCACCCAAAATGTGGAGAGACTGTCCTTTGTCAAGATGAATCGGGCGTGGATCAGCCAGAATTTCCACCCACCAATGCTTGATGCATCTGCTTAGATCATCCATGCCGCCTCACCCAAACATTGAAAAAAGAGACAGGTTTCTTCTGGCTACCTGCCTCAGCTACTACTTTGCTGCTGCCATCCGCCTGATGCCACACATCTGATGCCAGGTGCTCCTTCATCATCGGGTACTGGTATTGCAGCCACCGCCCCACTATGTCACCTAGCCACTCTGTGGTATCCTGATGCTGCTGCTGCCATCTCCACACTATGTCATTGTGCCATGCTGTGGCCTCCTGATTCTGCTGCCACCTCCAGATTGTGTGCCACTCTGGTTTTCTCATGCTGCTGCCACCTCCAGACTCAGTCTTTGTGCCACTCGGTGGCCTCCTCATACTGTTTCCACCTCCAGACCCTGTCATTGGGCCACTCTATAGTCTCCTCATGGTGCTTCCACCTCACCACTATGTCATAGGTCCACTCGCTGTTCCCACCCTCCTTACATCATGACTGGTCCACTATTTTGGCTTTCGGACTGGCTTACATCATCATTTATTTGACCTTACTTCTGATCTGTTTTAAGCAAGGAAAAATGAGATGCACAACGGGTCCTGTCTGTGTAGCAGCTGTAAGGCCTGTATGGTCCCATCAGAATTGGCTTATGATTTGGTAGCCAAAAGCAGGAGAGGGTACAAAACACAGAAGACATGCAAATATTCCATTCATTTGTCATTTGTTTTAGATCCACTGTGTTTTTTTTTTTTTTGGCATTAGCAATACTAATTGATTATGGAGAAAACGCTGACTGAGGGAAGGCGTATGCTCCACAGACAGAATCTGTTTTTTTCTGGGTTATTGTTCTGATGGATCAGAGGAAGGGCAAATTAATCAGTGACGTCAACATAAACTTACTGCTGACACCCTCTCCACTCACGGGGGCTCTACTTGTATAGGCGGTTAATAGAACAGGTTCCGTTGACATCTATGTGGTATCAGCTGACAACGGTGTAAAAGGACTGCGCTTCTTTTTGACGCTAACATCGACCTGTAAGGCTGAGTTGATACTTCAGTTATTTGGTCAGTTTTGGCCCCATGACTACCCAAATAAGTGAAGTATGCAGTGATTCTAAGAGCGACCCTTGTCATCTGCATGTCATACTGACTCACAGTATTATTTTACTACCACACCAGACCCCCCTATGGGTGTTACTACAAGGCACACAGTGTTCTACACCACTATAAAGGCTCTCTGCAGCCAGGAAATAGACTTTTTTTTAACGTAATTCGCAGCTAATAAATTAGTATTGAACCAAATTTTTCCCCAAAAAATCAGCGAACCCACAAATCGAATTTTGTAAAAATGTGCTAATTGCTTACCATTATTATTATATAAAGAAAAAATAAATAATAAAATAAAGCCCCTTTGTCATTTGGCTCCCAAGTGCAATCAGCTACATCCTCATCATTGAGTACTGTCTGCACGTCACTGATGTCCTCCTCAACCGCCTCTGGGTCAGGAGCCTGACCGCTCGCAACACCAGCTCCCACGCCACTCTCCTCATTATTACTTGCGGCGGATGTCTCCTCCACATCTTGGCTCTCCAGTAGCTGCTGACTGTCTTCTAGTAGCTCGTCCTCACTGTATAGTGGAGCTGAGCCCACAGCATACAATACCTCTCTGGCTGAGGGAACAGAAAAGGACAGGTGAGGGCAGAAGGCATGCTCCCGGGCCTTGCCAACTAAGGGTTGTGTCTGACGAACCCAATGACTGGGTTGGCTGGGGGTGTCTGATGTCACTTGTGACAAAGTCTAAGATCGAGTCAACCATTCAAGAACTGCCGAATTGCTGGTCACGACATGACCGCTAGTGGACACTGGGAGCTCAGGCCTCTCAAATTGGCCCCTGCTGCCATGGCCCCTCACTCTGCTGCGACAGAAAAATTTAGGCCTCTGCCACTCCCCTGTGTAGGGCCTGGCACTTCTCTGTCTGACATACTGTTAGATCAAATAATCAAATGTTAGATCAAATATTTTTATTTTGCCACTAATACACAGCAAACTGGGTTTTTTAATATATCACTGCACCGCAGATCGGCAATTATATTTTTCTTTTACCACTAATACACGGCAAACAGGGCTTTACAACATATAACTGCACTGCACAAGGGCAAGTTAGACGTACTGTAGGAATATTTATTTGTAATAAACACTGTTAATGGTTGTATCAAACAGCACTTGCACCACAACTGCAAGATCAGAATGACAGAGCTGTATAATGGCAATTTGGATCCCCAGTCAGTGCACCAAGGTGTAATTGGATTGTTCCCATTGCCCAGTCTGTAACCTTCCCTACTGAACCCTGTTTTACATAAATGCTGTGGAATTCCTCCTAAACTTTCCCTGCACTTATAAATTGTTTTTTCACCATAAAGTTTTTCCTATCACTGTCCCTAGCACCTGCTGATATCTCTCCCTGCACTAAGTACGCTGGTAAATGGCAAAATGTAGGATGGCTGCCGCTATTAATAGGGCTGTGACATCACAGGGCTGGCTGCTGATTGGCTGCATGCATATCAGTATGGATGAGCCCGCCTTCCCAGAGTTCCTTTCTCCATGTCCTCACACGTGCAGCAGTCATTTTAGGAAAAAATGCGATTCGTTACCACGAAGCGTGAGGAAATTCAGCTTCGATGTGAATCGAATTTTTCCTGAAATTCGGATCGAATTCCACTTCGTCTGCTTCGATTCGCTCATCTCTAACCATAATGCATTCCGTTTTGTTTCATTGTATTTCCATGGCGCACACAAGCGCTGCAAGCAGCATTTTTGAGTGCGTCATGGGATACTGATCAAGACATCATGAAATACAATGTAAGTCAATGGTGACGGATCCGTTCTTTTACACACGAAAAAAATTAATCCGGCGCCCATTGAGTAACAATGGATTTAGTAGCGAATCTGTCTTGTTCATTTGGGATATAATACAACTGGATCCATTCTGAACAGATGCAGATGGTTGTATTATTAACCGGAAGCGTTTTTGCTGAACCCATGATGGATACAGCAAAAACGCAGATGTGAAAGTAGCCTGACCTTTGAGTGCCACATGATTGCCTGACCTCTCAATTCATCCCATAAGCTGTAAAATTTCCATTTCCTAGGTGGCACCACAAGACATGGATTCTAGGAGCAAAGTAAAACTACCCAGTACTACTTAGTGCTATATAACGGTATTGTTTAGGAATTGAGTAGCAGTATTATGTGAAACCTATACTGAGGTTTTATGTGGGCTTTGTAGTTAAGTATGCACAGCTAAATTCCTTTTCTTCAGAAAAGACTGTCCTAAAGCTAATAAAGAACTCCGCAAAAGGCTACTCAAAAATTAATGCAGAACGTAACTGAATTATCCAGGCAGCTAACAGAAAGGTGTACAATAAAATATTTCCCAAAATGTAGCTGATTTGCATCCAAAAATCAGAAGCACTTTTTATGAAAGCAAAGTGTGCTGCTAAAAAAAACTATTTAGTTATTCTGGACATGATATAGGAACCTGAGATAGAGAAAACACAAGTGTGAGGCTTTTGCCTTTCCCTGGTTGCAGAGATTTTTTTGTCACTGTCATTTGGTGCATTGATCAATACACATTGTCCATGTTTTCCATATTGTAATACACTACAATCAGATTATATATCCTGGTAAAATGTATCATTTTAAACATACCATACAGCAAGAAGTGCGGATGGCATGATATGTATGCAGCCTTTGGGTGACTATCACAGTGGACCTAATGTCTACCCCAGACTTGACTCAAGAAAGATAAATAATATTTACCCAGGTTGTCTTTGGTCCCCAAGCCCGATGCACCCTGCTCCATCCCTTTTTCATTTTTACTTTTTCTTTTCAGGAATTTCTTTAGTGGTTGGAGTAGACATGTGCCACTCTTGAACTACAGGATCTATACAACTATAGGGATCTCCCTATTAATACATTTGCTGTATATTTTGGCTGTGCTAGAAAAGCAAATGTAGTTGTAGATTTCTGACATGGGTTATGGTAAATCTGTCACTTTGCATAAGCCCTGTCTCTCTTACTAAACTCTGTCCACTTCTCTACTCATGTTTGCAAAGTAGAGGGGAAAATACAAAACACTAAGAAGGCTCGATTTTTCTAACAAATGGAATGATTGTGTTACCACAGTAGGCAGGAACATATGGACAGTGAGCCCTAACTGGAATCCCGCCTGCTTTCCCTGTCTACTTGCAGTGCAAGCCTTAAGTGGCAAGTCCACAACTAATCAAAGTTCCCTACTCTGCTACAGTGCAAGACAGACACACACACACAGACAGAACAACAGAGACTGTGTCGTACGGGAATGGGTCAGAACAGGAAGGACAAAACAGTACAAAATCGCAAGACAGAGGGTAGTCACAAAGCCAAGCCGAAGTCAGAACCAGATGGGAAGCACAGTACCAAAACACGAGACAGAGAGTGGTCAAAGGCAAGCCAAGGAGAATAATAATAGCAATCCACATGCACACAGAACCAGAACCAGGAGCACAGCTAGGGAGTCTGAAGTTATCACTGGCAAAGGTGTTTGGCCAGGAAGGGGTTTAGATAGAACACTGACTCCCAGGATCAGAACCTGATAGGTCCATGATTCAGTGCTCCATTAGTCAGCCACAGTACACAGGAACAGAACAGCTGAATAATTAAGCACTGTGAGATTTATTCCAGCAAACGCCCACTGTAGAGAGAAACAGAGCATTGCATCCTGTCGCGTCACCAGGGTGTGTGGCTTCGCAGCACATCTCTTCTTGTGCTGCTGGAGCCTGGACAGGTATGTTTGTGACACATTGCCTAATTTTGCAAGTCTTCTAAACCAGAAAATTGGCATAAATTGGTAATTAAATTCCTCTCAATTTGTACATAATTAGGATTCAACTTGGAATACTGAAACCTATGTATGACCTTGTTCTCTGTGGCCACCTTGTTGCTATATTATTTATTTTAAATAAATAAAAACGGAGAAACAAGTCTGAGGTCAGGACAAGTGGCAATTTATCAATACAGGAAACAAGCCAAGGTCAGTGCAGGATGCAGAGTAGGTAGAAGTTTGGTACACAAGCAGACACTAGCCATTGGTTGGCAGAGATTTGAAGCAATTTGACACTGGCCCTTTAAGATCCAGGAGATGCATGAATATGCGTACTAAGGCAGACAGAAAAAGGCTTCACAGTCTGGTGCTGGCTGCAGTCTCCAACATGGAACACAGGAGTGTGGCGCCATCCCCCCTAATAGAGCTAGGGTGAACCAGCTGCCAAGGACATGGAGCTGCCAAGGACATGGAGCACTGCCATGACACTGATCTCCAGTCAGATGCTAACCTTGCTCACCTTGGTTAATTTATGGTGGAGTTTTTGATTGGTTAGCCATCCTTTAAATATTTGTTTTCTGCTCTTCTATTGCCAGGTAGGGTATATATATATATTTTTTTTTTTTTGCATTGCTAGTATCCTGTTTTAGTCTATTTGTGTTTTGTCAGTGTAGCTTGGGATCTGTTGTCCCTCTGACCTTCACTGCTGCCAGCTTTGAGGTTGTTTGTTTCTTGTTTTTCTGTGGAGTCTGTTTACTACTTGTGTGCTAAGTTTGGTTTGGATTGGTCTCTGGCTGTCTTGTTGGGTTAATGTTGCTCATCAGCATCAGTTTCTTTTGGTGTCTTTATTTCTGTTCAGTCTTTTTTCCTCTCAGTCTGTATACCATCACCATCTTCAATGTGCACCTCCATTGCTAGACTACCATCTCATTTATCAGTTGTCATCATTCAGTCACCAATCATTGAGTTTACTTCTGTGTATTATTACTGTCTAACAGTGTTGACCATCCAGTTGATATACCATATTATACTGTAAAGGTACCTTTACACGAGCCAATTGAGTACATTTATTGTTAAATCGAGCAAAAAGGCATGATTATCAAGCAGTGTAAAAGCATTGTTGGACGTTAATGATTTCATACGTGTAAACAGGAATCGTTCACTGCACGCAACTCAAATTTTGCTTTGTATAAATGCAACGGGCTACTATACAAATCATGGAATATGCAATCGAAATTACGATTTTGTGAACGAAAATCAGATAATAATCAGAGCAAAGGGTCATTGTTGAAACGTTGACTACACCAAGAAATGACTCTTTAATCGCTCAGTCACAGTGATCATCGCCTCGTCTTAAGGTGCCTTAAGTCCTGGTGAATCTAAGTCAGTCTTTTCAAGTAATAGGCCACAGCACTCTTTTCAATAAAAGGCAAGGATGGGTGCACGTCCAGGTTGTGTTCTGTAGCTCCACCTCAAGAACTGTAGGTATCACACAAATATTAAGACAGCACTCCTTAAGTGATGATAATTAATGGTTTTATTTCACTTCATATTTCAGCTGGAATAGGTGGTATATCAGTTGCAACGTTTCGGGCTAACAATTGCCCTTCATCAGGCTGACAAGATCTAATTTACAGAAAAAGGGGGTTCATATGACGGAAATACATCATACATTCATAATACATGATTATATAAGTGTTTGCACAAATACATGATGCATGATTATACAATAAGTGCAGACATGATTTATAAAATTGATGGTCCATACAACAATGTTGTCGTCACATGATTGGTAAAGTAAGTACTTGTGGGTGAGAGGAGGAAGAAATCCTATTGTGTCACCAAGTACATACATGACTAGTTCAAAGGCTAGGTAGTATTGAGTGAGACTAGGTCTAGCTGTGTCCAATCAGGGTCTGCAGGTACTATATCTGTACCAAATATAGGCTGTAACCAGAGAACATGGGGCTTCCCATACCACAGTCAGCGCCTGCTGTAAGCACACTGTGGTCCTCAGAGTGGTGAGTTCTTTACATCTATACGATTATTATTTATATTTCTTTGCATCAGTTTGAATCCTTTTTCATTTAATGGTTATCCTTGGTCTCTTTGGCACCCTCCCCATACCTTTGGATTTTTTCCTAGAAGTATGAACACGCACTCTCTAGAGGCTCTTACCTGTATGCTTTCATTTGTCTGTTCATGTGATTTCAGCCCATCCAAGGTGACGTGGTGCTGGGGACAGGTGTGTGGCAGCTCTTTTTCTGCCATGGGCACGTCCTGACTACCCCGCCATCTCCCTTGTCATATGGCCGGATCCTACAACAGATATACTTTTCCCTGCATGATATTGTACCCATTTAATGCCCCATGTTCTCTGGTTACAGCCTATATTTGGTACAGATATAGTACCTGCAGACGCTGATTGGACGCAGCTAGACCTAGTCTCACTCAATACTACCTAGCCTTTGAACTAGTCATGTATGTACTTGGTGACACAATAGGATTTCTTTCTCCTCTCACCCACAAGTACTTACTTTACCAATCATGTGACGACAACATTGTTGTATGGACCATCTATTTTATAAATCATGTCTTCACTTATTGTATAATCACGCATCATGTATTTGTGCACACAATTATATAATCGTGTATTATGAATGTATGATGTATTTCCGCCATATGAACCCCCTTTTTCTGTAAATTATGTCTTGCCAGCCTGATGAAGGGCAATTGTTAGCCCGAAATGTTGCAACTGATATAAGAAGGTAAATAAAACCATTAATTATCATCACTTAAGGAGTGCTGTCTTAATATTTGTGTGGTATCTAAGTCAGTCATTACCTGGAAAGGCGATTGCTATAAGTGATGTCCAGTACTGCAGACTTTAAATAAAACACATCGTTACACTAATGACTTTTGTTATATTTAGACATACTTGGATCTCCCTGGCCCTGAGCCATCTTTTTTCTAAACTAAATAATCCTAAATAAAACGAAATAATCCATCCATAATCTTGTTGAATGCTCCAGATCATTCATTCTATTTATTATTTTGGTCGCCACCTTTGAATGCACTCAAACCTTGCCATGTCATCTTACATTATTAGATCATGCCTTAGAGGAAGATGATTTCTTGTACAATCATAAGTCCAATATAGACATTAAACTTTATCGAACTAATAATTTTCCAAATTTTCCTTTTTGATTAAATCTTGATAATTCAATAGGTCTATCAGGTAAAGGTGAAGAACTTCAATATTTTGGCAACCCGTTATAAAGAATTGATATAACATCAATATTTTACATATCGTATTTTTGTATTGTAATATTCAACAAATAGCACAAATAGGTAATAATTAGCATAGTCTATTGCATTGCCATAACCAACACAGCTACAGCTAGTTACACTTCTACAAAATATATATCTTAAATAAATTTCAGAAACATTTCAGCATAGTCCATATGTCTTTCTTAATTTTGCCTTGGAATATAGCTGTCTTCTTGCTTGAATCTAGAATATATCATTATCAGCAATGTAATGAACAATAATGAATTCCCTGTGGCCATGTCTTTTATTTACTTTTTTTTCCTCTCAAAAGACAAAATAGCCTGGGGCGGCTCCCATTGGGGGTTAATTTTGTTCCTCTGCAGTGAGCATGCAAAGGGTTTAAATTAATGCATCCTAATTAAAGTAGTGCTAAGCCGTCTGATCTTCAGACAGAAGGAAGGAATGAGAGGAATTGCTTACATGTTCTTAGATGTACACTTGCTCACAAGGAGGCATACCACTGTGGTGACATTATGTTTGGTGGTTTATAATGTATATATTTTCTAGCTTGTTGGTCTGCAAATTATATTACATACTGATACCATTAGATATTCATATAGCAATACATTTTTGAAAACAACTTGGATCAGCAAAGGCAAGTGTGTTCAAAGCAAGCTTTAGTGTGAATGATCCACCACAAAGGCGGTTAAAGTGGAGGTCACAACCTCATAGAAGGATCTTGATGTCTTTCAGAAATCACACATTCTTTTTTTTTTTTTTGTACGGATTACATATGTAATGTCCAAAGAAGATGCCGGTCCAATGATCCGGCGAACAAACATTCCCATAAACTGCTCAAAACTGAAAAAGTCAGGCTCATTTAACTATGTCCAGCAAGTAAAATACATTGGGGAACCCATAGCAGGCACATAATTTAGGCTGCTTTCAGGAGCTACTTGCCTCCACCAGATATGTAACCTGCAAAGGATAGAGATCCTTAGCTCTCCATTCTTGTGTAAGTTCTTACTACTAATAAAAATGGGGACAAGATCAAAAGAAAATGGGGGTTCTTATACCATTGCACAGGTTGACTCTATGATACATATACCCCCTATAAGTGGGACCTAAATTGTTTAGGACCCTACCTGTAAGCGGTTTGTCTCATCTCAGACAATGGGGGCCTATTTCTAGGGACCCGCACCTATATCGAGAATGGAGCCCCAAAAGTGTTGGAGGGCGCACTGCGCTAGGGACAGTGTTGCTGAAAATTATTAAAATAAGAATTTTAGCAAGGGAGAGTGCAGGGAGATCCTAGGGAGATTGGAGATAGAGCGCAGTGAGAGTGCAGGGAGACTCATGTGTCAGTTTTACTTATTTCTTTCTACCTTTACTTATTCCTACATCAGCCGTAAACTAAGATATATACTTAAATACCAATAAAATGGAAGCTTTTATTATTCCACTGCCAGCATGCCAACCAATATCATCCAGTCTGCACCCCTTGGGGGGGGGGGGCAGGTCTTAATGATGACTATTCTCCTCTTTTGCTGGCTTTAATTCCTAGAAAAGTCAGCAAGATACAGAGAGGGGAGATGCTGGATGTTCCTCGTGACATATCCTCATCGATATAAGGGGATGTGGAAAAGGAGAAAAAGCTGATGGCAGAAGGACTCCCACCTGTAGGACAGGAGAGCGTTGGGATTTGAGAAGTTTGGGTATGCCAGAGCTGATTAATATGCAGTGTTTACTGTCAAATAACCTGCAAGAGATTGCAGACAAAAATAGCAATAATATGCATATGGTGCCCCCACCTAACCAGCCAAACCCCATACCAGCAACAGCCCCCGTTTAAAGGTGCATTAAAGGTGCAGCGCGGTCATTTAACAGTGAAGAAAGACTATAGGGTATGAAATGACAGGCAGCTGTGGGCTAACTGGCCACACAGTTTTTCACCGCAGTGGGGCCGCAACCCACCCGCAGCACTGAGAAAAATATGGTATCAGTCTTTAAATTAATCTTTGGTGCAGGCTTGTTCCCAAATGCTCGGACAACTAACTGAGCCAGTGATCTTTCTTTCAACTACTTACCAATGGGGCCAAGGGTTATTCTTTTTTCCTTAATAGCCAAGCAGTGGCTTTGCAAGCTTTAGGGTAAAAAATTACTCTTCAGGACTACTGCATATTTAGTTGGGGAAAGAAATTGTAAAGATACCACCTGCTTTCAAACTTGAAGATGATGACTATCACTTCTTCTGCACTCCTGTAGATTTCACATAGGTAAGAGGTGGTGGTCTTTTGTTATCCAAACTAAACTTTTGGGTTTTGGATCTAGGCAGAACTTCCTTGTATCCTTAGTTCTTCCTGAAATGCATTGTTATGCAGAGCAACTTGACTAAAGATGAATGGTGCTTAATATCTGGTGTCTGAACAATCATTAATTGAATGAACGTTAAATGATGACTCCCCCATTGATATAGCACACCATATTGTCTGACATATTTGTTTAAGTAACATATACAGATGCTGCCAAGCTAAACTTGATGGTTAACGCATTAAGTAAAGAATGGCAAAAAAAAAACTAACTTTTCAATGGATTTTACTGACTTTTGTCACGGAATAACCAAGATAACATTGCCATGTGTTATCAGAGTCAAGTTTAGCTCTGCTACACCTGATCATGATTAGAGCGAGCAAGAGGCAAAAGAAGGTTTAGTAGAAATAACATTATTGAAACTAAGGTAAGGTTGCACACCCACCGTGGGAGGACTGCAGGACAAATGTTCGTTTTTGTACCATTTTACACAATCTTTTGTGTGGAAACATTTGTTTAAAAAAAGTATCCAGCTATGCTTCGCTTTTCAAGCAACAATGAGAGGTCAATTGCTCTTTTTTTTTAATATATTTAAGACAGGAAAAAAGAAGAAAACCAAAGAAGCAGAAGAATGTGCATCAAGAATTGGCTTCTGAGAGATATGTCTCATGATGCTCTTATGAACGAGTTAAGCATTTCATCAAAGCAGATCTACATAAACTACAGTATTTACGTATGTCAGAGGACACATTTCAATTATTACTCTCCAAAATGTCCTCACTTATATCAAAGGAAGATACATGGATGTGAAAATTAATTTCTGCAGAGCAACGCCTGGTTGCTACCTTACGTTACTTTGCAACTGGGTGATCCCTCAAGGACCAAGTTTAGCACATGTACCTCTGCGCAGTTGAAGGACATCATTGAAGGACAAATACATGAAGGTATGTTTCACTTTTTTGTTCTTTGTATTATAGAAATATTGAACCCAGATGTTGATAATGGTAAACATTTTATTAAATATAAAACCTTACTTTTTGTGGAAAAATACAACTACAGTACAACAAATAAGTAACAAAAGATATAAGCTAAACATTGATATAGGTGTCAAACCTTCATAAAAAAATCCCAGAATAATGTTTAAAACAGAAACCGAACAAAAAATTAGCAATGCTTACATGGGTTATCCAGCTTCCAAACACTTTTGGAAAAATGCCCCTTTCAGGATCTGTCACTTCTCCCGCCACAACAAGCTGGAACCAAGCGGAGGGAATCAGGTTGCTATGCTTCTCTTCACAGGTCTGCCAAGGAGGGCTGTTTGAAAGCTTGAAAACCATTTAAAAGACCAAAAAGCAAAAAAATTCTAATAGTAAAAAAACAAACAAAAAACTGTAGTAAAAAGTGCAGATTTACCCAAAAATTTAAAAATACAATAAATAAATGTGTGTACACATTGTCACGTTCCTGGTGGCTGTAAAATGAACAGTTTTAGTAATGACTACTAATTGTAGAACCTGTTTTTTTTTCTGCAACGGGCTGACATCATGGGCAGGGTACATATTGGGATCATCTGCTCGGATCTTGAGCAGTAAACTCAGCTATTACATCATTTATTATGTCTTCACAAGACAGTCTATGACTCTTTGTCAAACAGCATTCAAGACATCATCTTTTTGACTCATAAATGTTAACAGCCTGTTCTAGAAATTGCTGTTCCATTTCAACATTTTTCTTTCTCTTTTTCATGCCCCTCTAGATATTCCAGAGTCTTGAATATTTGCATATTCAATTTCTTTGAAACATTGTTGCAAAGTAGCATAGTACTGCTTCCAAAACAGCCTAGTGCAGTGCTATACACCGCCAATTTGTGCATATGACATCACTGGGGTCACTGCTAGGCAGAAGTCTTTGCCTAGCAAAGTGTTGTGAACCCAGGTACATCACCAGCTCACAACAAATGGTGACTCTTGCTGTGGATGCAGCAAGGCAAATGGTTGCATCAGAGCAAGGAAATGCTCAGATGCTCCTCTCATACATGGTAAGGGAATACAGAAGAGGTGATATCGGGGTTGAGCCCTGAACCCAGACAACCCCTTTAATTTTGTGCCCCATTTTACTATACATGCATTTCTTTTCTTTCTTTTTATTTTTTTACAAACCGCTATTGTCAAATGACACATAAATTGAAAAACGTTGTAACAGATATTGAAGAGATGTTAAATTTCCCAAACCATGGTATTTCGCAAGCATCCCACTCAACTATAAGGGATACTTCTGCATTGTACTCATGGCAATGGTCAGTGGCAAGCATGATTTAACAAAGGATGATGTTGGTGAAAATGGATGGGTTTCTTATGGAGTTGTCATGAGGTATACTCATTTTTATGACTATCTGCCAAGGAATTAAATTAATTTGCACCAAAACAGGTAAAATAAGTTTGAATTTGAGTATTTGAATTTTGTTTTTGTGGCAGATGAGGTGTTTGCTTTACCTGAATACATTCTTAAACCATTTTCAAGAAACAGTCCTGATAAGCAAAGAAAAATATTAAAACTATTGACTGTCAAGAGCTAGAAGAATCGTTGAAAATGTTTTTGAAATTCTAACTAACGAGTTCCAAATTTTCCATACTGGTATGAATTTAAATTACAAAAAAAAATTGATTTGGTGGTCTATTGCTGCTGCTTGCTGCATCATTTTTTACTCAAACACAACACTGCTGCTTACTGTTCTGGAAGCACTGCCAGAGAGAACATTGTACCAGGGAAATGGTGCTCACAAGGTGGCAGACTTGATCATTTACAGCCTGTGTCTACTCGTAAGAGCACATTACAGGCCAAAGTAAACTATTAAAAATGGGGGTCATTTATTAACCGGAAATTCGCCTATATTAGGCATAGTTCTGATGCAGATTGCAGCTCAAAGTTCCTTTGCGCTGCAATCTGCGACTTCACCCTGCTCAAGCCAGGTCTAAAACAGTGGGTGTGGCGAAAATGGTCTAAATGTAAGTCAGCTGGGAATATGGCTTAAATTTTAGAAGTGGAGGTGGATGCAACGAACTTATAAAGAGGCCGGTGCCTCTTAATAAATGTGCCCCAATATGTTTGATTTATTTAATTGTATCTGTAATTGTACAAACAACAAATGCATATGGTATATAATGGCAACTTATGCAATACTGCATTTGCCATTCAGTTGTGTGTACCATAGACAAACAGCACAGTATTCTAAAACATGACAAAAAGTCATGACATGTCACATTCTTAATAAATTTCATACCTCTTTGTCAATATTTGTCTTTATAGCTATTACTGTTGCTCCGTTCAGTGGATCTTGTCTTTTTCTGCATTAGAAACACCTAGCTGCAGTGTTTCTTGGTAACAGGTCAAAATACCACGAGCGTGGTAACATTTTCAGTGGAAATACTGGATTTTTTTGAGGCTCCACTTTAAGTTATTTTTCAAACAGTTATGAATACTTTGTATCTCCTGTTTCATATACTCGACAGCTGCGCATCTGTGAACATAAATAACAATTATTAATCAACTTTTAATCAACCATGTTTTCAAATCTATTGCTTTGTCATGTGCGTCATGAGATCCTCTAGGCCACAAGTTCAAAAGAGTGCTCATTATCTTGCAAAATGGAGACTGGTAGCGTAGGAAGTCACACACCCCTAAATGACACCTCTGACAAAGCATGAACCTGTCCTTTGTTTTCTAACAAAGGTATTCACCCGGCACACCACACCAAGAATATCTACCTTAAAGTGTTAGTGTACCTAAAATTTTAAATAACTTTATTAAAAACTATTCTGAATGCCATACAAATAATTTTTATAATATACGTTATTATATTTCGCTTACGAAACAGGCACTGAAGTTCTGGTGTCTATAGAGCTTTGGAATCTATACAGTATTGTATTTCCAGTGGAATTTTAGGCTGGAACCCGGTAACATTATCTAAACTCCGCACTATGCTGGTTGGAAGGTACATCAATGCTAAGTTTGAGTGCTACAATTCCTACTAGCATTTATATGTAGTAACTGTGTTTGTTGGGTCAAAAACACAAATTTGATCATTCAACAGGTATTTTTGCACATGCACTTACTGTTTAACCGACTGAAGTATTCACATTGGAAAATGTGTCAAATGTTATTGGTATTTTTTCATATCCGATTCAGCAACCATTGGCAACGAACGTCCCCTTGTGCCTCGAGGCAACACCTTAGAGACTGGCACACAAGCAACACCATGTAAGTTTCAATCTTTTTTTGTTATTATTACTGCTGATTTTGGGAAGTGACAGAAATGCAGATAACTTCTATCCACTCTAATGTACTTTTTTTGTTATGGGCTGTGTAATAAAGAATACTCAATGTAGCTGCCCATGATCTATGTCGACCAAGTTAACAGGGCACTATTGAATTTTATGTACTATGCTGCTCATAACTCATCGATTTCGCTCTGTAATCTTTTATGGTCTCCACTTGGCGACTGAGTTGCGGCAGTTTCTTCCACTCTAAAATAAGACCACTCACAGGTGATGGTGAAATATCCAGAAGGGAAGTCATTTCAGGAAGTGACTTGTGACAGCGTGGAATCCTATTGCAGGACCCACCTGTAATCCAAACAGAAGGAAAATCGTGGCACTCACCAAAGTGGAAATTAACCCACAGGATGTGGGGGATCCAGCCAACAGCTATTTCATGTGGTCGCATGCTTTGTCAAGGGTGGATTACAAGTGAGATGAGCTAGTGGTAGTGGAGTCTGACTGTTACCAAATATTAAAGAGGACCTTTCACCTTTCCTGACATGTCTGTTTTAATAGTGTCATGCATTCCCCACATCCTAACAATTCTGGAGCATGTATTCTTATGTCTGTATGTTGTCCCATTCCTCTATTATTTCTACTAAAAGTTATGAATAATTGCTAGCAGTCTCCAGTAAGGGCACAGAGGGGAGGTAACAAGTTGGGGGGTATACCTACACAGACTCACGCTATCCAATTAGTGCTGCAGTTTTCTGACTACAGGTACACCCCCCCAACTGGTTACCAGCTTACCTCCACTCTGTACCCTTACTGCAGACTGCTAGCAATTCATTCATAACTTCTAGTAGAAATAATAAAGGAACGGCACAACATAGTCATAAAAATAAATGCACTGGAATTGTTATTACATGGGAAATGCATGTACCGTAGCTATTAAAACAGACATGTCAGGAGTGGTAGAAGGTCCTCTTTAAGTGGACTGAATTCCGAATATCTATGATTCCTGCAGTGCTAGCGGTCAGGACCATGTTGGAATTCAGTGGGCACTTTTAGAATCAGCCGTATGGTCAGGCAGACTGTATGGCTTTGTGTCTTGTTTTATACACTTGTGGCAAAGGAACTGAAAAAAACACCTGAATCCAATGATTGGCTGTGTTGTAGTACTTTAGTCCATGTTCAAAACCTTATTGTGCCTTGATTTTCATATATGAACCAAGATTTACAGTCCTTGAACATTTGTAGTTTGTGCATGATATGAGGAGGCTCATCTGTGAGGCAGAGATAAAGCTGATAGCTTTGAGTGGAAACGAGATGGTTTTTTTTCTGTGCCATATACACAGTTTTCCTCAAAAGTGGGGGAAAATGTCAGTGTGTCTTATAGGTGAATACTAATGAGTGCTTCCATTATTGACGCACTCATTAGTACAAGAGGACCAGGGAGCAGTGAATACAGCTCTCCTTGTGCTGTCTCTGTACTCACCGCTCCCTGGTCTTTTGTCTGTGCTGTGACCTGCACACAGTGTTGAGGAGATCAGTGCACTTTGTGACCTCATCCTATCCAATGTTGGGTTACAGCACAGCAGGAAGAGTGCTGGATCTCGGGAGCTGCATCAGCATCCTGAACAGATGTGAGTGGATTTATTTATTTTTTGTCTGATCTGATGTCTAATTAACATTAGGGTTCTGATGTAAGGTCTCATTGGGAGTCTGAGCTGGGGTCTAATTAACATTGGGGGTCTGATCTGAGATCTCATTGGGAGTCTGATCTGAGGTCTGATTAACATTGGGGTCTGATCTGGGGTTTGAGAATTTTTTTTTCTTAGTTTGCTACTCTAATACCTAGGTGTACATACATATATTATAGACTATATTGTACATGGTTATATATTTGCTTAATATACATTTCAATGAAAAAAAACAAACAAAAAACAGTTGTCTTTTTTGTGTCATTTTTTAATTTTGCTGCCATATTCAAACATATTTCAGAAATGTTAGAGTAGGAACTGATTTTTTTTCAGTACACTCACTCACATTGGGTTGTAGGAAACAGATTGTGTAACTCATAGGAACCAATCACAGCCCAGCTTTTATTTTGCTACAGTGCTACTCAATCTGTCTTTCCCAGCGTGTTGTCAGAAAATAAGGTCCTTTGTGATTCAGTCTGGTAATCTCCCTTCCTGTTCTGTGTTTGTCCAAAAGGCAGACTTTATTGCCCATAGCAACTGGTTATGCAGCATGCATTTTATACACTTATTGCAGATGTTGAGGCACTTCTTCTCATTCTGCCTCTGATCTCCTTACATGTACTGTCCAACAGACAGTTTGTTGCCCATAGCAAGCAATCACAGCACAGCATTCATTTTACTAGAGCACTTTCAATACTGTAGGTCTATGTTTACCAGCCTGTGGCTTTCCTATCATGCCTTGATGGGTACAGGTTGTCAGGGCTTGATGGGAGCTGAAGTTTTGCAACAGCTGGAGAGTTACAGGTTGGTAGACATTGGTCTACAGTATTGTAAGACATGCTCTAATAAAATGAAAGCGGTGATATCATTGGTTGATATGGGCAAAATGAAAGCTGTGCTGTGATTGCCATGGGCAACATTTTTTCTTTTAGACGTTACATGCAGGGAGATAAGAGGAAGAATGAAATGCAGGGGGGTTGTAAAATCCCAAAAAAGAAAATATCTGTGGCACTCACCAGTATAAAAAACATCTTTATTTCTTCACTTTAAAAACAGCGACATGGGTAATTGGACACTGGTCATACAGGCAACTAGGAGATGTAAGATCCAACAAACGCTCTCCCAAAACAGGTGCATATGTTTCCTCCAGGAATAGGCACCTGGTGCAGTAGCGGGTTTTGCGAAGTTTGCAGGCATGACTAAAGTGTTACCATACAATATCTGTTGGTCAAACAATCAGCTATTTCTCCCAACTCCCTCCCAGCCTCTCCATACCATACACATTTGGCTCAGTCAAAGGTATAAGTGAATGTATTAGGGGTAGAGAAGAATGCTGCTGCCAGAGACTTCTGTTGGTGGCCTGTCTCCAGGGAGAACAAAAGGATCAGGCAAAAATATTCACTTCACCCAATCCTTCTCTCGCCTAACAGTTGGGAGTCCCCATATACAATAAACTGTTGGCTGAACTGGTGGGTTCGGCCAACAATCCACTAATGTGTATGGAGGCCTTTAAAGAAAAATAAATGATTTACACATGGTAGATGTTTTCTTTTCTCTTTACAACACTGAGTATTTCTAGGTAAGAATAGCTTTAGGAAATATTGATGTAGATAGATGTACACCTGGGTAATGCCAGGTATATACGCTAGTAATAATAATGCCTCGTGTTGTCGAGGGGTTACGTGGAGACAGGTCAATTCATTGTATATTGATAATGGGGATAGAAGTATCTGGAGCTGATATAAAAGAGAATGTCTTCTTATCTGACTCTTTATACTTCCTCTCCTCACTCTTTCATCCCACATTTTAGTGTGCATAAAAGTAGCTGTGATCCTGGAGCCGCTGCTAGGAATGACTGGATGGCTGTCAGCCTTGTGTTCTCCACACGCCGCAAAACTGACAGAAAAATACCGACCGTGACAAGGGAAAAAAAGAACATTATGTCCTTTCACCCGTCACTTCTCCAAATTGCTCAATCTCGGCTGACATATTATTATACATTGTTTCTCTGCGAGCAGGAAAAAAGCCAATTTCTTTTCTTTTTTACCTTTTTTTATTTTAAACTACAGAACTTTTAAGAACTACAGAAGGCGATGGCAGGGAGAAATGAGCGTGATTTTTTTATTTTTTTTATTTTTTACAGACTGGTTATATGATAATTAACCTGTAAGATGCCAGAAAAGGTTCTTTCTATACATGAATCACTGCATTCAGCAGATAAAGTATGAGTTTATATGACTTCTGTGCCTGCATCCCTGATAACACCCAGTTTGGAAGAGTAATAAATTTAGACCTGGTAAAAATCGCAAGTCTCCACAAACAAAAAAATCTAAACAGGCTTGCCTGAAATAGGTAGGGATGTTAGAAATAGTAGAACATGTTGGTATCCATCCGGGTATTACATTTTCCAATAAGCTTTAATAATCCAACATTAAAAAAGGCGACGTTTCGACCCACATAGTTGGCTTTCTCAAGCGAGCAACGTTGCAATATTAGGGTGGTGGTCCAATCATATCTTATCTAATGCAGCAGAGCTTAATTCGTTATTTCCTTATTCTTTATCCACCATTTTTGGCTTTATGTATGCCATATAAGTCATGTGACATTGGCCGTGAAGGTTGAGGAAAGAGTTAAATAGCATCTGCACAATGCATTCTTGACTGTGGATCGGGACGCTTTGCTGCTTTAGAGGAAGCCGCCTGCAAATGTGGAGTATTATCTAGAAGCATAATGTTTGCTAAGGGCATCGTTATGTTTATAGGCCGAGGCAGTTGTCTGGGACAGGATAAATAAATTTTTTTAATCTACCTTCCTCTTCCTCTTTGCGCTCATCTGCCTCGCTCCTGCACTTCTGTGCGATTCTCATCAGCGGTGAGCGTGCTATTTTTGCAACAGCATACATGACATTGCTTTGAAAAATCTTTACATATGGACTTGAAATGCATTATGCAAAACTTGAAGATTTTTGACACTGCAGAAACTCTAAAGGGAGGCAGTCTGCGCTAACATTTTAAATCCCCATCGCAGCTGCTTAGTTAATAGAATATGTTGAAAAATATTGATGTGTTTTGTGTCTTCTCTGTCAGATTCCATGTCTTTAAAAATCATAGCAAATGGCCAGAATCTTCCATATCTCTCCTAGTTTGACTTAAAATTATGCCGCACTGATGGGGGAGAAATCCTCTCTAAAAATGTCGTTTTTGTGCTTCTCTCATTTGCATTTATCTTGAAAGCTTTTAGTGTATTGAACACTTCCATTATCAACCTTTAGTTGTGCATTAATACCCAAGCTAAACAGTTTTTTTTTTTTCTTATGCTGCTACCATATAAAAAAAAAAAGCCAGTGAAATGATTTCACTACACACAAACACGCAGACAGAATATTAAATATAGATACAAATTAGAAAAAAATAATAATAATCTGCTCGGCCGTGGTAAAAAGAAGATGAGGGGAAAAAGTGCTAAGAAAATCTACCTTTAATTGTAGAGAAAATGTGTGTCTTGCTCTCCACCCTCCAGCATGTGAATAAAATACATTTCTTTTCCTTAACAATCACAGTTATAATCAAATTGTCATTTTTCCCCTCTGAAATGCTTGGATCCATTGTGACTTGTACTTTTTCTAGGTCCATAAAAGTGGTTTATGTTTGAAATGTATCAACTGGAAAGTACTTATTACTAGTAAATGCTGTGCTATTTCACGTTCTGCAAAGTGAGCTGTTAACGGATATAATTTGAGCAGAATAGCCAGAGGAAACCTTTTGATATGCAGAAGAGCTGACCCGCGTACTGTGCCTTTAATTGGGTTTTTAATTTTCCAGGCCATCTGACAATATTAAACAGGGTCCCAGACCTTCAAATGTTGATTGGGGGCTAGACGAGATGTTCTGAAACATGGCATTATGGAAAGAAGGTGAGGGCACTGCCACAGACACACCAAGACTAAAGTGAGAAAAAAAACCTTTCACTTAAATAATTGGGTGAAATGTAGGAGAAAACCTATCTTTATCTGTGTAGATCTAAATTATATATCTATCTAAAATCTATCTATATATATATATATTATGCTCGAGGAAGACTTCTTGGAGCTGAAACGTTACACACTGGTGACCACAGGCGTGTGTGTACATATATATAATCTACCATATAATTTATACAGAGAAGGCTGGCTACCCTTAATCTGTGTTATCGAATATCCGAATATCCTGAGATTGTTATAAGACTACAGTGGATGATATCAAGAAATATTATGTATATTATATAATATGCATTTCTTTAAAATATTACAATGAAAAAAATATATATCAGAATGTCAAAATTAAACTACATACTGTATATATCTCATAAGAATTTGGTTTCTCAATAAAATACAAATCAGCTGATGATGTTGGACAATCTATAACTTGTACTTAAATTCTAAAAATGTTTTATTGTTTGCCAATTGAGATGAGCAAATTATTGGAAAATTGGACTCTGCTGCTTCCCCGAATTTAAAAAAAATATTTGCTTCTTCACAAAGCACATTTCTTTCTAAGTAGTGGGTGCAATGACAGGAGCTGCGATTGCGCCGCCCCCCGTCATTGTAGCCCCAGATGCTGCGTTCATACATCGCGGCATCTGATATAAATAAGAGAGTGTAAAATGGAAAAAAAAACTAAAATTGAAATTATACTTACCAGATTCATTTGCTCGCAACGGGCCGGCCGCCACCATCTTCTTTGAAGATCTGCGCCGCCCGAGATGACATCATCACACTGGCCAGCGGGTGTGGTGATGTCATACGTCACAACGCATGGGATTTCTTGCGAGATCTTCAAGTAAGTATGATTTTTTTTATTTATTTTTTCCCACTACTTCAGGTTAAATCAATTTGCTACCCCGAAGGAATTTCAGTTTCGAGGCGAATCAAATTTATCCTGAAATTCTGATCTAAGTCTACGTCGTGGACTTCGATTCACTCCACACTATTTGCCAACATTGGATACTGCAAAGCATTACCCCACAACCCAAGTTTTCTGATATAAAAAAAATAAATTGTAATCCTCAGGTTTGTGCCTTTTTCAATACTATTGTGCCTAACTTTAGGCTCAAGTGACGTTTCTAAGCTTCCCTCACCACTTTCCCGAAATGTGGGTGTGGAGAAGGCGGGGGAGAGTTGCGTCCAGCGGACCCAGCGTATTTATCTTCTTGTTTGCCAGTTTTGAAATGTACTCAAGCTCCAAGCTAACATTTCTTTAACTTTAGGCACACAGGATGCGCCCAATTTATGACAAGGCATGCGCCTTATGATAAATTGGGCACAAATTCCGGCAGCACAAGCGATATTATACACCGGCGTTAAGCGCTAGTCTATGTAACCTCCCTTCCCCTCAGTCTTTAGAAGGCACCAAGAGGAATAATGGTAGGTATGTATAATGAGGATACTATTTGAAGTCAGGTTTGCTGGAGTCTGCATTAGTGTACGTTGCGCCAAAGGTATCAGGTGCATTTCTTTGTTAAATCTTTAACATTTTTATGTGTTTTTTTTAGTTTTAGTTTTTTTTAAAGTGCCAGTGATAAATCTAAAGGGAAACTAACTAATATGGATAGTCATGCCCGCTTTCCCACTCACTTTTTAAAACTGGAGTGAGTAGTGTAAAATGCAAAGAGTGACAAATTTTTGCACATAAAAGCCCTATTTTGTTACCTTTTAAAGGCAGATGCAGAGTTTGATAGATTCCCCCCAATATGTTAATTCTTTTTATTTCTAAAAACTTCCTTGAGGTTAGCCATATTGAAGTCACATGCTTCCTTCCTGTATTGTTTGTTTAGTGAAGTGCAGCAGGGTGCAAGTGCTTTATGGCAGCTGCGATCAATAGGAGCTAATTGACAGCTAAATGTTATAGATCATTACAATTTCCAGGAATTTATGTTGTACTGCCTCTTCCCCAGGGAGTGATAGACAAGACGCATATACAGCCTTATCTGTGTGCACTGTATGTGGTATAGTGTTACTATCCTGTCTTATTTAGACCTCCAGCTTTAGAATTGTCATTGAAACTGCAGTCCTCTGCTGACTCTGTCCAAGTCTACACAGCAAAGCTAGAAAGTGAGCTGCGGAAAATAGAAAGTGTTTTGTGTTTGCTCTAGAAATGTGTGAAAACTGTAATACTTTAGAGGCAGAGGAAACATTTTAATCTTAAAGGGGTTGTCTCCCAGCAAATGGCATTTATCATGTAGATGAAGTTAACACAAGGCATTTGCTAATGTATTGTGATTGTCCATATTACCTCCTTTGCTGGCTGGATTTATTTTCCTGTGCCATTAAACACTGCTCATATCCAGGGGTTTTCATCCACGGCTGCAGGGAAGATACAAGATGGCCGTGTCTGGAGCTGCTGCGCATGTGTGCCTATGTGCGCTCCCACTGTCCAGGCCACCAGAAAGGCTTATGGTTTTTCCTATAGTTTGTAAGCACGGCTACTGGAAATTAACATTGCATAATGTAATAGAAAAATTAATCAAGCCAGCAAAGGAGACAAGATGGACAATCACAATACAATAGTAAGTGCCTTGTATTAACTTTATCTATACGATAAATGCCATTCTTTAAATTCAATTTCTCCTATGTCACTTTACATATAGTAATAACAGCTCAGCTACTAATGTCAGTCACTAAATCTTGACTTGTACAGGTGTCAGAACCTGGGCATTTTTTATGTTGATAGAGCAAGTGGGCCTATGTAGAACAAGGCCATCTAAAATAAAGGCCATGGCTTGGACATTTACAAGAAGACTAATAAATAACATGACATAATCAAATATGATATATTTCAATTTATTAACAATTGAATCTGATTTTGCCCAAGGCCAACATTTATACTATGAGCAGCACAAGGTGGTTTGTCACCCAAGGCAAGGATGTCCAACAATGGCCATGTACAGTATCTAGGCCTGAATAACACCAGTGTTCAGTTACACCCTGATGACATTATATGCATAAAATGATGTTTGTTCTTTTTGATGTTGGTCAAAACTAAAAGACCCCTTTGTCCTGTTCGTAAACAGATTTCATCCTAAACTTGAACAAATGGTTGCCATTTCTACCTTCCCTTGATTGTTTCTTGTGGGCTTCTTGATGTTCTGGTGAAGTCTCTCATGGATGGTCTAGTCTACTGTAAGATGCTTGTACTATTCTTGGCAACATATTTCCTTGGCTGCTTCTGTGTGGTTTAATTTAGTTCATGTCGTTCTACAAAGCAGCATAATTGAATAATCCCTTTGTTTCGTAGAAGGAAGTGTAATGTGACAGATAATCAAAGAATGAATATTCTTGTTTGCTTTGTTACGAATTGATGTTTTGGGGCTAGAGGAAAAGGTCCTAAAAATGACATGAAAGTGGCTGAATGAGGAAAACCTTCTTAATAAAGGCCCGGGGAATTATTGTTGAAGAAAAACGAGGTAAAAAAAAGCCTCCTGACAGTTCCATCTCCTAAACGAGAGATGACAGCACCCTCATTAAAAGAATTAATAGCAGGCTCAGAAATATTAACCTCTTCACTGCTTGGGGCTGGCAATATGTGTCCTGAATATTCGCTGATGTCGCCATTTCCAGAAAGATATTTAAAATCCGTTCACAATTTGGGCAGACTTGAAGCAAGTCAAGAGGAGGCTGCAAAATGGACCAGAAGTCTAGCTGTCTTCCTCTAGCAATCGTTCAGCTTGGAGCCCGTCTGCTGAAGATCATACATGCTTTGCAGCAAAACACTTACTGTCCATGGACATTTTAGAACAGCACTGACAATGTGTCAGGTAGGCTGCAGAACAGCCCAGCAATCATGTACTGAACGTGACGATTGCATCTTTCCTGATTCATACACTTGATGTGATTCCTTAGACATACAAGGCTCAGGAGAGAGCTGGGGGAGAACATTAAATGATAGGCCACAATACACTACATGTAAATTGGTGGATATAAATACCTGTAACTCCTGTCAAGATATATTCATCAAATACCACTTCATCTTATCGAGTGGATTTTTTTTTTTTTACTAAAAGCCCTTATTGGGTCCTATACGCAAAGGAATATTACAAGAATCAATTATGCCATACCAATCAAATATCTCCATTCCAAAATATTTTGAATATACTGTAATTTTGTTTTTCATCTATCACTTGATAAAGACTTGCATATGAATTACAAGGAAATTCTGGACATAATGTTTGATTGAAGCTCACATCTTCAATTGTCCTAAAGCATTGTGCTTGAGGCTCACTTCACCAGGGCATTGTTAAATGGGATATTAACATATGAGGATGTCAGAGGGAGACAAAGTGGAAGACAACCTAGAAATCAGGTCTATAGCTGGACCTACTGTAGGTATGAGATAAGCATAACCTAAGTAATTACTTGGATATGAGATACATCTCACTTACATATGGATGATTGCTGTCTTTGGTCTTGGTATATAGAGTATATTGTATTACTATTTATTGGGAATAGCCATGACATTTATTGTTTTTTGGTCTTAAAATGATGCAGTCATTGACCTAGAAGAATATACTCTATAACTACTATGGAATGGAATACGATCCTTAAGAGTTACTAGTAGGGTTGAATGTTAGGGTACTTTTACACTTGCGGCAGTGTGATCCGGCAAGCAGTTCCATTGCCTGAACTGCCTGCCTGATCAGGCAAGCTGTATGCAAACGCATGTAATTTTTTCTGACTGATCAGGCATTTCTGCAGACTGATCAGGTCTGAAAAATGCCTGATCAGTCAGAAAAATGCATTGCAATACCGGATACGGTTTTCCGGTATCATCAGGCAAAACTGATCCTGTATTTTTTTTTCCACATTTTTAAAGGTCTGCACACAGGATCTGTCATTGCGGTATTTTTAATGCTCGATCCGGCACCAATACATTTCAATGTAAATTAATGCCGGATCCGGCATTCTGGCAACTGATCAGGCATTTTTGACGGAGATGATGCCGCAGCATGCTGCGGTATTTCCTCCGTCCAAAGCGCCTGACAGTGACTGAACTGATGCATCCTGAACGGATTTCTCTCCATTCAGAATGCTTTGGGATAAAACGGATCAGTTCTTTTCCGGTATTGAGCCCTTAGGACGGAACTCAATGCCGGAAAAGAAAAACGCTAGTGTGAAAGTACCCTTAAGCCTCAACTGAGTACATTAAATGTAAGGTTTTAGACAATTTCAAGAATATTTATGTGCACGTTGCTCATGGTTAGGTCTGTCTGTCTATAACGTGTATCGAGTGAAAGAATGTACTAAGCAGGCTTTAGTAAATTGCATTTTTCCCTACAAGACTACAGCTTTACAATTGCAGCATTTCCACATTCTGCAGGCAGTTCAGATGTTCTTCAATTCTTAACGGTAAGACAAATGAGTAATATATAAGGGCTTAAACTACTGTATTTACTAAAATGGGTCATAAACCTGCTGCCAAGGAATCTACATACACAAAGAAAGCCATTTAGACCATCATAACGATAGGACCATACAAGCAAAAAAAATTATCATATATGATAATTATGGCTGCGCTTGCAAGGGACATGTTGATGAGGTCAATCTATCACTATGACATAAAATAGTGACAGATAGATCATTTTAATTGCATCATGTATATCCAAGTGTGTTAACCCTTTCTTTCTTGCGCTATGTCTGTTAATGATACACAGGACACCCTTTTGACTTTCTCCATCGGGAATAGCAATTCCGGAGTAAATAACCAATGCAGATTTAAGAGTCTTCATCATATCCAGTGTCAAAACTACTCTCGTATGCCATTCATAGAAGGATTTTATGGTATTGCCCCCAGTAAGATTTCTTTCAAGCAATGGGATTATTTTTTTGACAAATACCGCCACTTGTATAAACTTTGCTTAAACCAAATCTTTTTGTGCAAACAAAAACGTAAAGGCCATAAATCAATCAGAAAAAAACTAGGAGATTAAGTGTGGCTAGCAGTTTCTACAGGTCTGGAATGTGTATAAGCGCATGGTGTGGAAGCTGAAAAGCCATTGTCATCTCTAATACATGACATGTTTGTTAAAGGGAGGAATCACAGGGTGCTCCTTTTGGCTGAGTAATTTTTCCCTTCTGAAACTGAGCAGAGCAGACAAGGGGTGAGGGGGAGATGGAATCTACATACGGCTTCACAACAAGAACTCATTAATGGGATATGTGCCAATCTACCCGGCAGAATATCTGGACAGTCAGTGAAGCTAAAAAGGTGGCTGGTTTGTGGGCAGTGGACACGTTAATGCCAGCTCTGCTTGAGCCTGCACACATACTCCTAATTAGATACCTGTTGTCCAGGAGCAGAGCAGGCTTGCCGTTTGCATTTCATACACATCCCATTAGCTGCCTTGTGTCATGTCGAGTTATGGGACATGTGGTGAGCCTCGCTGCTTCTTGTTGAGATGTAGGATGAGAAACATCCCAACTGATTTAATCAGAGCAGATGGGTAAAAACAGGAGGGTAAGCTCATTTTGACCACACTGATTTCCATGAGACCACAGCATTCTGCCAAGCTAATTATGTGAAGAAGAAGGCTTGGCAGGTGATGGCACAAAACAGGTCATTGGAAAGGAAACGCCAAAGCTGAGGCAGTTCACACACTGCAGAACATTCACATTAGGCCAGTATAAAATGGACACATTTTCAGGAATGACTTGTCATGGAAGGTTTCACAAAAACATCCAAGCTATAAAATGCATGGTCAGTGGAATAAGACTGATAGCAACTCATAAACATACAACGTCTATCAACAGAATGTTATGGCAGTGGGTGTGGAACTACTGTGTCAACCAACAGATGTGGCTTTGGGCTATTCCCAACGGTGTTATCCTGGCAGTGCCTTGCCATTTTCACTCTCTAACCCCCATATAAGGATCTGGACTTCGCTACAGGGTAACCACCAGGAAGCTCTGTGTGATTCATAGCTGACCTACAAGGGTCAGAGACACTGGTGCGGTCCCTTTAAAGAGGACCTGTCACTACTCCTGACATGTCTGGTTTAATAGCTACATGCATTCCCCATGTAATACCAATTCTGGAGCATCTATTATGGCTCTATGTTGTGTCATTCTTTTATTATTTCTACTAGAAGTTATGAATGAATTGGTAGCAGTCTGCAGTAAGGGTACAGAAGGGTGGTGACCAGTTGTGGAGTGTTTCTGCACAGACTGAAAATGGCATTACTGATTGGATAGAGTGAGTCTATGCAGGTACACCCCCCAACTGCTTACCACCCCTCTGTACCCTTACTGCAGACTGCCAGAAATTCATTCATAACATCTATTCTTATGACTATATGCTGTACCATTCCTTTATTATTTCTACTAGAAGTTATGAATGAATTGCTAGCAGTCTGCAGTAAGGGTACAGAGGGGTGGTAACGAGTTGGGGGTGTGTATCTGCGCAGTCTGAAAATGGCATCACTGATTGGATAGAGTGAGTCTATGCAGGTACAACCCCCAACTGGTTGCCACCCCTCTGTACCCTTACTGCAGACTGCTAGAAATTCATTCATAACATCTAGCAGGAATAATAAAGGAATGACCCAACATAGAGTCATAAGAATAGATGCTCCAGAACTGTTATTACATTGGGAATGCAGGTAGCTATTGAAACATTTCAGGAGAGGTGACAGGTCCTCTTTAAGGGATCGGGCAAAACTATAGCTAGGGAAGTTGGTATATGGGCAGACAAACAAATACAGCACAACTTTGCAGGGACCTAGCAAGCTCGACAACCTATTGCTCAGGCATCCTTTTACCTGTAATGAATTAGGGTGCATGTGCCGGTATTTAAAAGCTGAGTGGATCAAGCATGCTCGCCCTATGGGAAAAGGAGAAAGGCCTAGTCGGCAAGAAGCCGCCGTCTGCTTGGAGAGGGCAAAGACAACTCTGGGTCCAGACCTGTCATAAGTCAGCAGAGAAAGGCCTGCAGGTCCGGGCTGCCAGAGCTGGAAAAGTGTGAGTGAAGTGACATCCATGACCACTCGGGAACACAGGATGGTAGGGGTGCGGGACGCCAATATAACACAAATCATGTATTGATGGAGCTTTTAAAAAAAAAAAATATATATTCTTGACAGAAGAATCATGACTCTTGGATACACAACATAATGTGTACGTAATTTGAGGACTGGTTAGTATAAGAAGGGAAGATGGGATGGCAAATTAAAACAAATTACCAATTCTACTATATATTAACATAGTCTGGGTAGTGGCATACACAAAAGATCAAACTGAACTCCCAATTATGGTGCTGGGCCTTCACCTCCTTTCCATTACCCTTGGGCAAATTCCACCTCTCCTTGTTTGCAAACAAACCTACAGTATACTTCTGAAAAGGGATGGTTACATAAGGTATCCCCCACCTAATACAAAAATAAATGGTACAATCCAGGAATGAGCCCTCTCTCCAAAAGCCCCATGCCTCTATGGCGTATACAATAGATGGAACAATCGCAATATAGATGATACAAGCACCAAAAATACAGAATTATATTACTTTATGATACTTTTATTATATTGGACCATGTTGCTGTCAAAAAGGCAAAGTTCTTTATGAATGCAGATATTTTAATGTTAGGCTCACTCAGGAACCTTTTCAAGTTATTGCTTTGTATGTATTTCAGTAAGCATTCAGTCCATGGTAGAATTGAGAGAAAAACATTTGCAAAAGGGAAAGAATGCTATGAAAGGGTCATCTGCTGGTGGACAACCCTATTAATAGAGATGAGCGAATTGAAGTTGACGAAGTGGAATTAGATCCGAATTTCAGCAAAAATTTGATTTGCACCGAATCCGAATTTCCACACGCTTCGTGGTAATGAATCGCATTTTTCCTAAAATGTCTGCTGCACGTGTGAGGAAATGGAGCAAGAAACTCTGGGAACCCGGGATCACCCATAATGCCATGCATGCAGCCAATCAGCATCCAGCCAGCCCTGTGATGTCACAGCCCAATAAATAGCCTCAGCCATCTTGGATTCTGCCATTTTCCAGTTTACATAGTGCAGGGAGAGATGTCAGCAGGCGCTAGGGACAGTGTTGGGAAAGACTTCATTGTGCTAACAAAATGATTTACAGTTGTGTTCAAAATTATTCAACCCCCACTGAAATTGAGTGTTTTGGCCAGTTTGACATTGATTTTGATCATTTCAGTCATCTTGTTTACAATTAAATCAAAGAGGCGCTTGTAAGTCAGACAAATATAACATAACATTTATAATGAAATAACCACAAATGTCTTTTCTGTGCTCACATCATTATCAGTTTTATTCAACCCCCAAGTGACATTCAATCTTATTACTTAGTACAACATCCTTTTCCAGTTATAACCGCTTTTAAACGTAAAGCATAGCTTGACACAAGTGTCTTCCAGCGATCTACGGGTATCTTCGCCCATTCTTCATGGGCAAAAGCCTCCAGTTCAGTCACATTCTTAGGCTTGTGCGCTGCAACTTCTTTCTTTAAGTCCCACCAGAGGTTCCCAATCAGATTTAAGTCTGGTGACTGCGATGGCCACTTCAAAATGTTCCAGCCTTTAATATGCAACCATGCTCTAGTGGACTTGGAGGTATGCTTGGGATCATTGTCCTGTTGAAAGGTCCAACGTCTCCCAAGCCTCAGTTTTGTGACTGACTGCATCACATTTTCATCCAATATCTCCTGGTACTGAAGAAAATTCATGGTACCTTGCACACGCTGAAGCTTCCCTGTACCTGTAGAAGCAAAACAGGACCAAAGCATGATTGACCCTCCGCCATGCTTCACAGTAGGCAAGGTGTTCTTTTCTTCATAGGCCTTGTTCTTCCTCGTCCAAACATAGCGTTGATCCATGGGCCCAAACAGTTCTAATTTTGTTTCATCAGTCCACAGAACACTATCCTAAAACTTTTGTGGTTTGTCCACATGACTTTTGGCATACTGCAGTCGACTTCTTATTCTTTGGAGACAGCAAGGGGGTGCGCCTGGGAGTTCTGGCATGGAGGCCTTCATTACGCAGTGTGCGCCTTATTGTCTGAGCTGAAACTTCAGTACCCGCATCTGACAAATCTTTTTTCAGTTCCTCAGCAGTCACACGGGGACTTTTCTCCACTTTGCGCTTCAGGTAGCGCACAGCAGTCGAAGTCAGCATCTTCTTTCTGCCACGACCAGGTAGCGTTTCAAGGCCTTTTGCCTTGAAATTGCGAATGATGCTTCCTATGGTGTCTCTTGGTATGTTTAACATCTTTGCACTCTTCTTATAGCCATTGCCCTTCCTGTGAAGAGAAATCACCTCTTCTCTTGTCTTCCTGGACCATTCTCTTGACTTTACCATGTTTGTAAACACATCAGTAAATGTCTAGAAGGAGCTGAGTATCACAGTCATTTTAAATCTGCCTAATTGGTGCTTACTATGCTTGATTGCTGCTCCTTGACATCCACAGGTGTTTTCAATACCTGATCGAAAAAACACTTGAATAAACCTCTGTTCTTAAGAGTAGTAGTCTTTAAGGGGTTGAATAATTGTGTCAATGAAGAAATCACAAAAAATTTTTAATACTGTATTACAAAAACAATTGATGTCATTTTAGTTGCATTTGGTTCTTTAAAAAGTCCTTGTAATATTTCATTGTGAACACAATTACAAATGTACACTAAATTCCCTAAAACCATTTACAGCATTGGGGGTTGAATAATTTTGAACACAACTGTACATGGTTAAGGGGGAGGCAGTTATAAATGTCTATTCTGCACAAGGGAGGGACAGGTCCTGTGGGATCCATACCTGGTTCATTTTTATGAACGTCAGCTTGTCCACGTTGGCTGTGGACAGACGGCTGCGTTTGTCAGTAATGACGCCCCCTGCCGTGCTGAATACACGTTCAGACAAAACGCTGGCCGCCGGGCAGGCCAGCACCTCCCAGGCATAAAATGCTAACTCTGGCAACGTGGACAATTTGGAGACCCAGAAGTTGAATGGGGCCGAACCATCAGTCAGTACGTGGAGGGGTGTGCACACGTACTGTTCAACCATGTTGGTGAAATGCTGCCTCCTGCTAACACGTTCCGTATCAGGTGGTGGTGCAGTTAGCTGTGGCGTGGAGACAAAACTTTTCCACATTTCTGCCATGCTAACCCTGCCCTCAGCGGAGCTGGCCGTGACACAGCTGCGTTGGCGACCTCTTGCTCCTCCTCTGCCTTCACCTTGGGCTTCCACCTGTTCCCCTGTGACATTTGGGAATGCTCTCAGGAGCGCGTCTACCAGCGTGCGCCTGTAATCGCGCATCTTCCTATCACGCTCCAGTGCAGGAAGGTGGGCACATTGTCTTTGTACCGGGGATCCAGCAGGGTGGCAACCCGGTAGTCCGCACACTTTAAAATGTGGGCAACTCTGCTGTCGTAGTGCAGGCACTGCAGCATGTAGTCGCTCATGTGTGCCAGGCTCCCCAGAGGTAAGTACAAGCTGTCCTCTGTGTGAGGCGTATCGTCATCGTCCTCCGTATCCCCCCAGCCATGCACCAGTGATGGGCCTGAGCTGTTTCGGGTGCCACCCCGCTGTGAACCTGCTTCATCCTCCTCCTCCTCCTCCACCTCCTCCTCATCCTCCTCGTCCTCCAGTAGTGGGCCCTGGCTGGCCACATTTGTACCTGACTTCTGCTGTTGCAAAAAGCCTCCCTCTAAGCCACTTCTAACAGACTGGCCTGAAAGTGCTAAAAATGACCCCTCATCCTCCTCCTCCTCTCCTCCTCCTCCTCCTCCTCCTCTGGGCCACCTCCTCTTCCATCATTGCCCTAAGCGTTTTCTCAAGGAGACATAGAAATGGTATTGTAACACTGATAACGGTGTCATTGCCACTGGCCATGTTGGTGGAGTACTCGAAACAGGGCACACAGGTCTCGCATGGACGCCCAATCGTTGGTGGTGAAGTGGTGCTGTTCTGCAGTGCGACTGACGAGTGCGTGCTGCAGCTGAAACTCCACTATGGCCTGCTGCTGCTCGCACAGTCTCTGCAGCATGTGCAAGGTGGAGTTCCACCTGGTGGGCATGTCGCATATGAGGCGGTGAGCGGGAAGGCCGAAGTTACGCTGTAGCGCAGACAGGCGAGCAGCGGCAGGATGTGAACGCTGGAAGCGCGCACAGACACCCCGCACTTTATGCAGCAGCTCTGACATGTCGGAGTAGTTGTGAATGAACTTCTGCACCACCAAATTCAGCACATGCACCAGGCAAGGGACGTGCGTCAAACCGGCTAGTCCCAGAGCTGCGACGAGATTTCGCCCATTATCGCACACCACCAGGCCGGGCTTGAAGCCCACCGGCAGAAACCACTCGTCGGTCTGTTGTTCAATACCCCGCCACAACTCCTGCACGGTGTGGGGCCTGTCCCCCAAACATATGAGTTTTAGAATGGCCTGCTGATGTTTACCCTGGGCTGTGCTGAAGTTTGTGGTGAAGGTGTGTGGCTGACTGGATGAGGAGGAGGAAGCGAGTAGGAGGAGGAGGCTACAAGAGGCAAAGAATGATGCCCTGCGATCCTTGGCGGCGGAAGGACGTGCCCCAAGGAACTCTCCGCCTGGGGCCCAGCCGCCACTACATTTAGCCAGTGTGCATTTAGGGAGATATAGCGTCCCTGGCCGTGCTTACTGGTCCACGTATCTGTGGTTAGGTGGACCTTGCCACAGATGGCGTTGCGCAGTGCACACTTGATTTTATTGGATACTTGGTTGTGCAGGGAAGGCATGGCTGTCTTGGAGAAGTAGTGGCTGCTGGGAACAACATACTGTGGGACAGCCATGGCCATCAGCTGTTTGAAGCTGTCTGTGTCCACCAGCCTGAATGACAGCATTTCAAAGGCCAGGAGTTTAGAAATGCTGGCATTCAGGCCCAGGTGGCTAGGTGGGAATTTACGCTTTCTCTCCAATGTTTGTGAGATGGAGAGCTGAACACTGCCGTGTGACATGGTGGAGATGCTTGGTGACGCAGGTGGTGTTGTCGGTGGCACATCCTCTGTTTGGTGGGCAGCAGGTGCCAACGTTCCTCCTGAGGCAGAGGAAGAGGCTGAGGCAGCAGCAAAAGAGGGAGCAGGGGGAGCCTGAGTGAGTTCCTTGCTTTTAAGGTGTTTACTCCACTGCAGTTCATGCTTTGCATGTAGATTCCTGGTCATGCAGGTTGTGGTAAGGTTCAGAACGTTAATGCCTCGCTTTAGGCTCTGATGGCACAGCGTGCAAACCACTCTGGTCTTGTCATCAGGACATTGTTTAAAGAAGTGCCATGCCAGGGAACTCCTTAAAGCTTCCTTTGGGTGCTCGGTCCCTGGTGGCGGTGGCCAGTAGCAGGCGAACTCTCTTGGCGGCGGCTGTTCTGCTTTTGCCCCCTGCTCCCCCTTTTGCTACGCTGTTGGCTCGGTCTCACCACTGCCTCTTCCTCTGAATTATGAAATTCAGTGGCATGACCTTCATTCCATGTGGGGTCTTGGACCTCATCATCCCCTGCATCGTTTTCCACACAGTCTTCCTCCCTGACCTCCTGTTCGGTCTGCACACTGCAGAAAGACGCAGCAGTTGGCACCTGTGTTTCGTCATCATCAGAGACGTGCGGACTCTGATGAGGTGGTATTCCCATGTCCTCATCATCAGGAAACATCAGTAGTTGTGCATCAGTGCATTCTATGTCTTCCACCACTGGGGAAGGGCTAGGTGGATTACCTTGGGAAACCCTGCCAGCAGAGTCTTCAAACAGCATAAGAGACTGCTGCATAACTTGAGGCTCAGACGGTTTCCCTGATATGCATGGGGGTGATGTGACAGACTGACGGGCTTGATTTTCAGGTGCCACCTGTGCGCTTTCTGCAGAAGACTGGGTGGGAGATAATGTTGTGAACGTGCTGAATCCACTGTCGGCCACCCAATTGACTAGCGCCTGTACCTGCTCAGGCCTTACCATCCTTAGAGTGGCATTGGGCCCCACCAAATATAGCTGTAAATTCTGGAGGGTACTGGAACCTGAGGTAGTTGGTTCACTAGGACGTGTGGCTGTGGCAGAATGGCCACATCCTCTGCCAGCACCAGAGGGTCCACTAACACCACCATGACCTCGTCCGCGTCCCTTAGTAGATGTCTTCCTCATTGTTACCGTTCACCAAGCACCACAATAAGAAAAAAAATATTTGGCCCAATGTATTGATTTCAAATTCAGGGCTTTTTTTGCAGGCACCTAACACTATCTGCCTATGTACCGTATTACACTAATCCAGGCATAGCAGTAACCAATGATTTAGGGGAATATCTACTGTAGGGCTAGTATTTAGGCCCTGGATGAAATATCCTTTTATGGACAGATTTACACTTTGAGATGCACAGTAGCGTGTGAAAAAATATGTAGGATTATGCCTTCAGCAATTGTATTTTAAAGAGGACCTTTCATCAGTCTAAAAAATGTGTACTAACTATGCTGACATGTAGAGCGGCACCCAGGGATCTCCCTGCACTTACTATTATCCCTGGGCACCGCTCCGTTCGGCCGGTATAGGCTCCGGTATCTTCTGGGACTTGGTTATACTAGGCGGAGACTAGTACACTTGGTTATAGTAGGCGTATCCCAGGCTGTAGCGCTGGCCAATCACAGCACACAGCTCATATCCTGGGAGTTTTTTTTTCTCCCAGGCTGTGAGCTGAGCGCTGCCATTGGCCAGCACTACAGCCTGGGATACGCCTAGTATAACCAAGTCCCAGAAGATCCCGGAGCCTATACCGGGCGAGCGGAGCGACGCCCAGGGATAATAGTAAGTGCAGGGAGATCCCTGGGTGCTGCTCTACATGTCAGCACACTTAGTACACATTTTTTAGACTGATGAAAGGTCCTCTTTAACACTTTGTGTAATATACACTTTTACGGACAGAAATACAATGGGAGATGCACGGTAGCGTGTAAAGTTATTGAGGATGACCCTCTCAGCACTTGTATATACACCTTGAGTGTAATATACCCTTTTACAGACAGAATAACACTTGGCCAGCCACAGCTGAAACCACTGATTTATGGTATTGCTATTTTGGAAATTGAATTTCACTCCAGAAAGAAATATATCCTTTGCAGGACACTATGAAACTTGGCCAGCCACAGCTGAAACCGCTGATTTATGGTATTGCTATTTTGGCAATTGAATTTCACCCCAGAACAAAATATACCCTGTTACGGACAGATTTAAACTAGGCCAGCAACAGCTGGGACACCAGATTCAGGGTATTCCAATTTTGCAATTGAATTTCACCCCAGAACAAAATATATCCTTTGCCGGACACTATTATACTTTGAGCATCAAAAATATAACAATATACTGGGCACTCCAAGGATATTGAGAAAAATAGTTAATTGATAAAATGACAATATCGAAAGTTTTTATTATTAAAACCAAATTATATACACATTAGTTTCCAGCAGAAATAAACTAGGGATTTGTCTCCAGTTCTCTATTGACCATCAATCCAACATGTTCTCCACTAGATATTCACAGGACCTATAGATATAACTCCTCCAATAGTCTGTCTGTTATGAACAATACTATTAATAGTGAAATATTCTCCTAAAATGACACTAAACGAAAACTACATCCACAATTGTGCAGTCCAGCAATAGTTGTGCAAATAGCGGGCATGTGCAAATGAACAAATCCAACTGTGCAAAAACGCAATATATATCCAGTGCCTCCTTAATTGATCCAATGCCACCGTTTTTAGTTAATAGTGATGATAATTAATTGTAGTCTCAATGTCCCTCTAAAATCAATCCAATAACACCATTTTTTAGTTAATGATAATGATAATTGTCCAGTGTTCATATTTAACAGTCCTTATTTGAAGTCCAGCTTATATAACTAAAATCCTCAGAGTCTCACCATTCAATCCTGCAGGTTGTATTAGCGGCGTCCCGCTATATTCCACATCAGCGGCGTCCCGCTGCAAAACAATTAGACACGTGTCTCTCCTACCTGAGTCTGCCGGCTGATACAGGAACGCTCTTACACCCGGTATTGAGGTTCGGCTTTCAGGAGGTGTTTCACTTTCACTCCCGTTTGTTCAGCCTTCTCTCCTTTAATTTGCTGTAACACGTGGATCTCCCGACCGTAGTTCCAAAGTCCAGGATTCCTTGTTCATTCAGCGTATAAATCGTTCCGCGGGGCATATACTTGAGAATTGGCGTTCTCTGTATTAGTGCACTATTCAGGGGTCCGACCAGACGCGTTTCGGGGCTTTGGTCCCCTTCTTCAGTGGTGACTGACCCCTGTAGTGGACCCTCTTAAATAGGCCGATTGTTTGAGAAAAAAATAAAAAATAAAAAATGATTGAGAAAAAACAACAACTTTATTGTTCATACTAAAAGTGACAAAAATCTTCCAAATGAGACAGATCAAAGTTCTCTATTTTCATAATAAGAGACTGTTCATATTTAATGTACAGGTTGCTCCATCTCAGAAACCTAAAACCATAATGGCTTAACAGTAAAGTCCCATTCATTAACTGGAATCCCATTCACTAAAAAAGTCGATAAATTCCAGCTGTGTATTCAAATCTCATTCTTTAATTATAAGCCGTTCGCTACATACGTACAAATAAGACGAGAATAAGACAGAGATCCCCAGTAAATCGGGTAACACACAGACACACGCTCATAGATCATCAATACAATTTGAGGCATCGACCACAAGAAATTTCTCAGAATTACAGAACACCTGTGAGGGAGAAAGGACACAATCTATACAGTCAATACAACCACAACTATCAACCCAAACAACAGTATACCGAAGAAAGAAGGGGAGGACAAGGAGGGGAAGAAAGAAGATACCGACAGTATTGAATACAGGGACATTAATTGAAAACAATGCAGTAATTAATTTGAGTAGTATCACACTGTCAAACACAAAATCAATTATTGAATAAGGGACTCAAATTTGCCCCCACTATCCCTTTGAATAAATTCAATACATTTATAGGCATAGAGAAATTTATGAGACGCCTTTGCCTTAAAAAATATTTCATTAAGAATCCGGTAATAAGAGAGTTAAATAGGGAAAGCCAGGTAAAATATCAAACACACACTTCCCTAAAAAATACCCAAGGAATGAGATGAGTGAAGAAATGACTACCTTTAGACAATGCATCATGAAGGATTTACGTAGTGTTAAAAATAAGACACATTACAAGCGGTGTAATTTAACGAAAGAAGAAACTAAGGCCTTAAAAAATTTACAAAAAGAAAAACAGATTATTATCCGCCCTGCGGACAAGGGAGGATCAATAGTGATACAGGACGTGGAAAAATATAATTTAGAATGTTACAGACAATTATCAGATACTGATACTTACCGAAAATTAATGGGGAATCCTACGGTGAAATTTCTTAAGGAATTGGAAGAACTCTGTAATAAAGGGAAAAATATAGATGTTTTAAATGATGATGAATATAATTATATTTTAAATAAACATCCACGTATTCCTGTATTCTATTGTATCCCAAAGATTCATAAGAACCAAGAAAATCCACCCGGGCGCCCTATAATTTCTGGGATAAATTCGCTGACGGCCAATTTATCACATTATATAGATGTACTCTTACAACCAAAAGTTAAACAGGTGCCCTCCTATACTAAAGATTCTACACAGATTATTCAGATAATTGAAAATATAAAATGGGAGGAACAGTGGATTATGGGGGCACTTGATGTACAATCTCTGTACACAATCATTAATCATGAAAAAGGGAAAGAAGCAGTATTCTCTCAACTCACTCAGGAAGGTAGATTGACTCCCACTCATGTAGAATTTTTAATAGTATAGATTTTATTTTGACACATAATTATTTTAATGAAGATTTTTATTTGCAAATACAGGGTACTGCCATGGGCACCAGGTTCGCCCCCAGTTATGCCAATTTATTTATGGTGGACTAGGAACATCAAGTCATCACGCCTAAACTGGGGACGGACCTGGTGCTATGGCAGCGATATATCGATGACATTTTTTTTATCTGGAGATCAGGAAGGGATGAATTGGATATGTTTTTAGCGGATATTAACCAAAACAGTTGGAATCTTAAATTCTCAGGAATTACCAGCAGTATAAAGATAGAATTTTTAGATCTACAAATTTATGTTGAAGGGGAACAATTAAGAAGTTGCACATACATGAAACCTACCACGAGAAACAGTTACATATTGTACAACAGTTGCCATCTCCCTAGCTGGCTCCTGAATATCCCGCAGGGTCAGTTCCGTAGAGTCAGACGGAACTGCACTGTGGACACACAGTTTGAAGTTGAGGCTGAAAAAATGAAAATAATTTTTTAGAGAAACAATACCCAGAACCCTTAATAGAGGGAGCTTTAAACAAAGTAAGGATGATGGATAGAAGAGAATTTTTAAAGAAAAAAATGTGGAACAAGGGGATCAAGGAAATGACCAAATACGCTTAATTCTACCTTATAGCAGTGATTATAGAATAATTAAGAAAATTATAACGAAACATTGGCATTTACTCAGAAAGGATAAAATATTAGGACTTAATATGCCAATTAAACCCTTGATCACCTTTTACGAAGGCTCCAAATCTTGGAAATAAAATAGCCCCAACAATAAAGAAAAAACAGGAGACGGGATTTAGCTTTCAGGAATGGGGCCATATGTATGGATTTTTCAGATGTGGACACTGTTGCAACTGTAAAATTACGTCTTTTGCTCGCAAAACCAGTGAGGTAATATCCACATCTAATGGTTACCAACATGAAATTAAATAATTTTTATCCTGTTCATCTGAAAATGTAATCTACATGATAGAATGCCCCTGTAAACTACAATATATATGGAGATGCAAGAGGGTTTTGAAGAAGGATCGCGGAACATGTGGTTAACATTAGGAAAGGTTTAGAAACTCACTCTCTTTCCAGTCACTTTAAAAGGGTACATAACAGTAACCCAACAGGTTTGAAATTTATGGCATTAGAAAAGGTTATGAAGGACTGGAGGGGTGGAAATCACATTTTAAAAATGTCGAGACGTGAGACACAATTTATTTTTGAATTAGACACATTAATCCCGGGTGGTCTCAACGCTGAATTCGAACTTTTTGGTTTCCTATAGGGATAGATGGGGGTCCTCGGCCGGGGTTACATCCGATCAAGTTATTGCAATCCTTGGCGGGCCCGCCCCCGGCGGAGGACTCTTATTTGTACGTATGTAGCGAACGGCTTATAGTTAAAGAATGAGATTTGAATACACAGCTGGAATTTATCGACTTTTTTAGTGAATGGGATTCCAGTTAATGAATGGGACTTTACTGTTAAGCCATTATGGTTTTAGGTTTCTGAGATGGAGCAACCTGTACATTAAATATGAACAGTCTCTTATTATGAAAATAGAGAACTTTGATCTGTCTCATTTGGAAGATTTTTGTCACTTTTAGTATGAACAATAAAGTTTTTGTTTTTTTCTCAAACAATCGGCCTATTTAACTACAGGGGTCCACTACAGGGGTCAGTCACCACTGAAGAAGGGGACCAAAGCCCCGAAACGCGTCTGGTCGGACCCCTGAATAGTGCACTAATACAGAGAACGCCAATTCTCAAGTATATGCCCCGCAGAACGATTTATACGCTGAATGAACAAGGAAGCCTGGACTTTGGAACTACGGTTGGGCGATCCACGTGTTACAGCAAATTAAAGGAGAGAAGGCTGAACAAACGGGAGTGAAAGTGAAACACCTCCTGAAAGCCGAACCTCAATACCGGGGGTAAGAGCGTTCCTGTATCAGCCGGCAGACTCAGGTAGGAGAGACACGTGTCTAATTGTTTTGCAGCGGGACGCCGCTGATGTGGAATATAGCGGGACGCCACTAATACAACCTGCAGGATTGAATGGTGAGACTCTGAGGATTTTAGTTATATAAGCTGGACTTCAAATAAGGACTGTTAAATATGAACACTGGACAATCAATTATCATTATCATTAACTAACAAATGGTGTTATTGGATTGATTTTAGAGGGACATTGAGACTACAATTAATTATCATCACTATTAACTAAAACTGGTGGCATTGGATCAATTAAGGAGGCACTGGATATATATTGCGTTTTTGCACAGTTGGATTTGTTCATTTGCACATGCCCGCTATTTGCACAACTATTGCTGGACTGCACAATTGTGGATGTAGTTTTCGTTTAGTGTCATTTTAGGAGAATATTTCACTATTAATAGTATTGTTCATAACAGACAGACTATTGGAGGAGTTATATCTATAGGTCCTGTGAATATCTAGTGGAGAACATGTTGGATTGATGGTCAATAGAGAACTGGAGACAAATCCCTAGTTTATTTCTGCTGGAGACTAATGTGTATATAATTTGGTTTTAATAATAAAAACTTTCGATATTGTCATTTTATCAATTCACTATTTTTCTCAATATCCTTGGAGTGCCCAGTATATTGTTATATTTTTGATACTCTTTTTGTGGTGGTAAGGGTGTATCCACCATACTGAGAGCACCCGATTTGTTTTCCTGTGAATCCTGTGCGTCACTTTTACTGTTAAAATTATTGTCACTATTATACTTTGCCAGCCACTGCTGGAACACCAGATTTAGGGTATTGCTATTTTGGCAATTGAATTTCACCCCAGAACAAAATATATCCTTTGCAGGACACTATGACACTTGGCCAGCCACAGCTGAAACCACTGATTTATGGTATTGCTATTTTGGCAATTGAATTTCACCCCAGAACAAAATATATCCTTTGCCAGACACTATTATACTTTGCCAGCCACTGCAAGACGGATCAGTCATGACCCACAATGCATGATTGGAGTTCATAACGGATAACTACCGGGGAAGCAGGGGAAGCGGCTGCTTCGGGCTGACAAGGGGCCCGGCGCCATACAGCACGTGACCTCTCCTCTGCTTCCCCGGTAATCAGCAGTCTGCGCTAATTGCCGACAGTGCTACACTGAGAATCGCACTCTCAGACTGTCTGCTGTGCCGGGCCCCCCCTCCCTACCCACCCCTTCACAGTTTGGCCCGCCCCCCCTTTAGTTACTAGACACTTCTGCAGTGCATTGTCCTGGGGCCGGAATGATCACAATCGCATCCTCCTCGCATGCGCAGGCGCGGTGCTGTAATCCTATCTTGCAGCTGGGCCGAGTTGCCGCGCGCCGCAGCCTATCAGAGAGGCTGGCGGCGCCTAGCGGAACTGCGCAGGCGGCGCGATGATGTCATCGCGCCGCTGCGCTGCAGTAAAGGCATCAGAGCAGCACTGCGCGGTCACAGACTGGATACAAAGCCTGAGCAGACTGGAGTAAGTAAAGTCTGTCTACTAGTGTTTTTTTAGGTTGTCATGTCTGACTACTTGGACAAAATCAATCATAATAAATGTTGGACTACATGGGGGGGAGGGGGGAATTTATTATCATCTGCATTGGCTACTGGCACATTATAGGGGGGCTATATGGCTGGCTACTGGCACATTATAGGGGGGGCTATATAGCTGGCTACTGGCACATTATAGGGGGGGGGGTTACATGGCTGGCTACTGGCACATTATAGGGGGGTTATATGGCTGGCTACTGGCACATTATAGGGGGGGTTATATGGCTGGCTACTGGCACTTATAGGGGAGCTGGGGGCTATATGGCTGGCTTTGAATCTTTTCTTAACCTTTTGACTAGTCACAGGAGTGTGGGGGTTGCATGGGCGGAGGGTTAAGAATTTGACAGGGCCCCCGCAACAGTATTATACAATGACACTACATGACAGTGTGTGTAATATATATATATATATTAGTGCGTGTGTGTATATATGTGTGCGTGTATGTATGTATGTATGTATGTATATATATATATATATATATATATATATATATATATATACAATCTCTATCTCTATATTGTGACTTGCCAAAGGAGTGGGGTTTACACAAGAGGAGGGGGGGGGGGGCGTATCGCGCGCGGGGCGTGGGGGGGGCACACAAAAATTAGCTGTGGGACCCAGTCATTTCTAGCTACGCCCCTGCTCATATCCTCTTCAAACCATTCCTCTTTTTTTTGCTTAAACATGAAAACTCTAACATCATCATTCACGCGTTACCTTTGGATGGGTAAGAGACCTTGTGTTTCACTTTTAAAACTGACACGCCCGAAAGAGTATAGGTCATCAATAAAGCCCAAACAACCCCTTTAAGTGATTTTCCCACGGAACTGAGGCTTAAGATGTTGGAGGAATTGAATCAGCAAGTCTCCTTCCCCGCACCTCAGAACTTCTAATACATACAAATCTCTTCCTCTTGTCACAAGAGACTCCGAGACTACTCTGCAGATAACCTCTTTGAAAAATGGGTGAGCGGTGTTGAGGCACGAAACATGATCACAGGCCTTTACAAATTATTGATGCCAAAAGATACCAAGCTCACCGAAACGCTTAGAGTTACCTATTGGTAAAGGAACTTGTATGGCACAGATACCTCAGAGTGCTCCTGCTCCGTACAGTATTAGAACAAAGTTTTGTGCCAATCGACTTTGGATGTTTCATCAGAAGTTGATTCGCTCATCCCTAATTATGACGCTTAGAAGTGATGTTAATTATGCTGAGAAGCAGTTATTAGATCAAAGCATAGCATGAGGATGTGAGACTCTTCTTTTTGGATATCTTTTATACCCTCTGCAGTCATCCCTGTGTTGTAAGGCTACAGGCACACAACACAGTTTTCAGAACCATTGCAGTCTGTTCACTTGGCAGTATTTTTTAAATGCCTGTGAATAGAGGCCGTAAAAAATTTCCTCTTTTTGGTGGCTTTCATGGTCAGATGGACCCCATTAAAATTAAAGGGACCATTTTTAACAGCCGCTTAGACAGGAATGCACCCGTCAAACGGAATTAAGAACTTGTGTGCACTAGTGTCTGCACTAGGACAACATGGCCTTTTAAGGGTAAAAAAAAAAATACCTCATCCACTTGCATGCGCAGATGCAGTTACTCTTCTCCTAATTGAAAAGGACCTGCGCTCAGCGTGATTACATCACCATACGCTCATGCTGGGAGCACAGGGTGACTTCATCACTCTGAGTGCAGGTCCTTCGCCAGGTCCTTTTCAATCAAGAAAGGACATCTGGAGGCCACTATGAGGGACATTATGGCCAACTATGGGAGACATCATTACTGCAGGGGGACACTATGAGGGACATTATTACTCCTGAGGGCCATTACTGGGGCCATTTTAGTGCTGAGGACCATTATGTGTACTGACGACACTACAAGGGTTGGGATCTTTATAAGAAAAAAAGGCAATGAAATATATCCGTTTTTCCTAGCCATTTTTAACGGCCCTGAAAAACAGATACAAAACGGCTGATAAAAATGGCCAGATGGCCAGAAAGTGAATGCACAAATGGTTGAGAAATTGCCATGAAAAACTGTGTTTGTTGTTAAGACGTTTTTTAAGGGTCCAAAGACCAGTTTTAGCATTATCGCTGATCCCGGTCATTGTGGCGGGTGCCTGCTGTATTTTACAGCTGGCACCTGCCGTATGTGTACAGTATCAGGCTCAGCACAGCAGCCTGCTCCATACAAACTCTATGCGTACAATGCTGTACATGTATAGCATTATGCGTTAAGGAGCTAAAACCTGAAAAATGTATTTAATGCACAAAATATTGACCACAAAATATCTTATTAGCCCATCAGTATGCAGCAGTTTCTAAAGACATATAGAAATCATAGTAAAAAGATATTAAACTGAGGACATATGACCGTGGTATTATAAGCTGGTTTGAATGTCTCACAAAATGATTAGTATTTTTTTGGGGAGATGGTAAAAAACGCATTTTTTGTCAGTTCTGTAGGTGAACCAAACTGACCAATATAGTAAATAATTAGGACCTACAGTATCTCTAGAATGGGTCCCCTAAAGTGAAGGAGAGCATAACGTACATGCGCGGCTTGCTCTTCAGTCACATCTATGCGAGTTCTGAAAAAATTAGCCATATATTTGCGAATTTGCCATCTTCGTACACAATTTTTTTTACATTGCGAAAGTCGCAATGTAAAATGCGCTTAATGCGCATGCACAAATAGAGAGGGGCCTAATTGCGCAACGGTTTTCAAACCACCCAAAGTTTGAGAAGATTGGACAAAGTGGTGGGAAGTACTTTTCGCAACAGTTAGGATGAACTACTGATCACTGTAGGTAAGGCCTCTTTCACACCTGCGTTGTTAGGATCCGGCGTGTACTTCTGTCGCCGGAAGTGCCTGCCGGGTCCGTAACAACGCAAGTGAACTGAAAGCATTTGAAGACTGATCAGTCTTCAAAATGCTTTGAGGTTACCATGGCAGCCTTATCCCGCGCGTCTCTGCCATTGTCCTGTGAGCATAGGGGGAGATGTGACAAGTGCTAGGGACAGTGTTGCTGCAAAGTGTTAATAAGCCAACGTTGGATAAGGACAGTGCAGGGAGAGTGCTGGGAGAGTGTATCACCGACATTCAGAGTTAATCCATCATTTTAGTGATACAGTTAGTGTGCCTCAGTGGTAAAGGCAGATGTCATATATCGCCGTGTGCATCACTGTGCAATGCACCGACATTCATAGCTAATCCGCTCTTCAGTTGGGAGTCTTTGAGCAGTTTTCTTCAGCCGCCTACTGAGGAAACCGCCCATCGGCAGCGGGACATCCAGCAGAACCTCAACCAGCAGGTGGTGCCATACTTGGACTGCACCCTGTAGCCCATGATCCAAGAGCCCCTGGACTGCTGTGCATGCCACCCGCCTGCTACCTGTACTGCCATTCCTACAAAGGGCTTCTTTGCCTACCGATATGTACATGTGACAATTTAAGAAGGATATACATACCACTGGCCCTTGCTGCTGTTGTTGGGTGCTACTACTGTGATCTGCGACCGTCTTGCACTGTATGCCGTTGCTGCTGCCCCCCTTCTCTACCCTATCTTGGGGCCACTATTCTCACTGTTACTTCCACTGATGCTGCCCCACTCTGTCATGGGGCCACTATTCGCACTCTTACTGCCATTGCTGCTGACCCCCTCCTCCTGTTAAGGGGCCACTATTGTCCCTATTTCTCCGTGTTGATCCTGTATTTTGAGCATCTGTGAGGCCTGTTTCACATGGTCAGTATTTGGTCAGTATTTGATCTGTATGTGTAAGTGAAAAGCAGGAGTCAGAGGCCATTAAAGTCCTGCATGTAGGACTTTCTTTCCTTTAATAAAAAATCTGATTTCAGACATATATGTCCAAAACGGATGCAAATTCAGCATAAAGGCCTTATCTTTCACACTGTCAGTGTTTTGCATCAGTATTTGATCAGTATTTGTAAGCCCAAAGCAAGAGTGGGTCTAAAACACAGAAGAGATGCAAAGATTTCTATTACATTTTATCTCTGCTTTGTGATGTGAAAGAGGTCTTATAGATGCTCAAAATACAGATTTTTTTTTTTTCCTGACCGATCAGAAGAACAGAAAAATAAACAGTGATGTGTACACAGTCTTAATGCCACTGCTGCTGCCACAATTCCCACTCTGTCATGGGGCCACTATTATCACTGTTACTCCCACTGCTGCTGCCATCCTCCCCACTCTGTCATGGGATAACTACTATCACTGCTACTGCCACTGCTTCTACCCTCCCCGCTTTGTAATGGGACCAATACTTGAATCTTGGTGCACTGCACAATGTTAAGTCCATGGCGATAAATTAGACCTGACGGTGACATTGACCTGTATTACTGACGTACAGTAATTTGACTGATAACAACAGAAGGGATTAAAAAGCGTGTTTGGACTGCCACAACATTCATTCTTCTCCACTACTTTATTAGCACTGTCTCCATTACTTTATTTTGTTCCAGTAGGAAGCCACTTGGACACAACTTCTGCAGGGGCGCACATTTTTTATTTTTTTTTTGCCTTACTGAGGGGTGCTATATGCATTTATTTATTTATTTATTTTTAGCAGAAGGGATTAGCTATGAATAGAGTTGAGCGGAGACCTGGATGTTCGGGTTCGACGGGTTCGGCCAAACTTCGGAAAAAAGTTTGAGTTCGGGACTCGAACTTGACCCGAACTTTAACTGGAACCGGAACCATTGAAGTCAATGGGGACCCGAACTTTTGAGCACTAAAATGGCTGTAAAAATGTCATGGAAAATGTTGTTAAGAGCATGGCAAGTGCTCTGTAAACTAATGTGGATAGGGAAATGACTTTAAATAACATAAAATAGGTAAAAATAAAAAATAATAATCTTGATGTAGGAGGACGAGGTCCATATGGAGTAGGAGTTTAAGGAGGCGGTGGATGTGGTGGTGTAAGTGGAAGCGGCGGTGGAAGAGGAGGAGGTAGCCTACACTGCTTTTTGGTTTTAAATTTTATTTTTAAAATTTGAGTACACCCCAAAACATAGGGAAATTTAACCTGTGATTAGAGTTGAGTGAACACCTGGATGTTAAGGTTCGAGAAGTTCGGCCGAACTTCCCAAAAATTTTCGGGTTCGGGATCCCAACTCGACCCGAACTTCACCCCGAACCCGGACCCCATTTAAGTTCATGGGGACCCGAACTTTTGGGCACTAAAAAGGCTGTAAAATAGCCCAGGAAAGGGCTAGAGGGCTGCAAAAGGCAGCACAATGTAGTTTAATCCCCTGCAAACAAATGTGGATAAGGAAATGACTTTAAAATAAAATAAATAAAAATTAACCAATCTCAATTGGCAACTTGGAGGAGGAGGTGGTAGAATATGAGGTTGGGGTGGCATCAGGTGGGAATGCTATGGGAGTTGAAGTTCTCATCACAGCCAAAAAGGATTCATGTCTGCCTGCAGTGCCACAGGCCTCATTCACAGACTCAGTGCCATGGCACCCGCAAAGAGGAGAGCGGTCCCGTAACAGCAACACAGGCCTCAGGTCAACCTGCAATGGAACAGGCCATTATCATTTATGTAGGCCCCTGACACCCAGACAGAGGAGAGGTCATTTGACAGTGAAAAGAGATTAATGTCTCTCACCCAGACAGCTAGCAATTAAATGAAATATAGGCCACTGACACCCAGACAATGGGGCAGTCATTAGACAGTAAAAAGTGTTAAATGTCTGCCACCAAGACAGCAAGCAAGTATGTGAAAGTTAGACCCCTGACACCCAGACAGAGGAGAGAAGTCCCATAGCAGCAAAAGAGGCATCATGTCACCCACCAACGGAGAAGGCCACTTTCATATATTTAGGCCCGGCACCCAGACGGAGGAGAGGTTCATTGAACTTTGGATTGCCCCGCAAAATAATGGTAAAAATGGAGGTAGTTATAAATGTCTATTCTGCACACGGGATGGACAGGTCCTGTGGTATCCATGCCTGGTTCATTTTTATGAACGTCAGCTTGTCCACGTTGGCTGTGGACAGGCGGCTGCGTTTGTCAGAAATGATGCCACCTGCCGTGCTGAATACACGTTCAGACAAAACGCTGGCCGCCAAGCAGGCCAGCATCTCCAAGGCATAAAATGCTAGCTCTGGCTACGTGGACAATTTTGAGACCCAGAAGTTGAATGGGGCCGAACTATCGGTCACTACGTGGAGGGGTGGGCACACGTACCGTTCCACCATGTTAGTGAAATGCTACCTCCTGCTAACACGTTCCGTATCAGGTGGTGGTACAGTTAGCTGTGGCGTGGTGACAAAACTTTTTCACCTCTCTGCCATGGTAACCCTTCCCTCAGAGGAGCTCCTCCTCTGCCTTTGCCTTGGGCTTCCACTTGTTCCGCTGTGACATTTGGGAATGCTCTCAGTAGCGCGTCTACCAACGTGCGCTTGTACTCGCGCATCTTCCTATCACGCTCCAGTGCAGGAAGTAAGGTGGGCACATTGTCTTTGTACCAGGGAACCAGCAGGGTGGCAACCCAGTAGTCCGCACACATTAAAATGTGGGCAACTTTGCTGTTGTTGCGCAGGCACTGCAGCATGTAGTCGCTCATGTGTGCAAGGCTGCCCAGAGGTAAGACCAAGCTGTCCTCTGTGGGAGGCGTATCGTCATCGTCTTCCGTTTCCCCCCAGCCACGCACCAGTGATGGGCCCGAGCTGCGTTGGTTGCCATCCCGCTGTGAACCTGCTTCATCCTCATCCTCTTCCACCTCTTCCTCATCCTCCTCATCCTCCAGTAGTAGTAGTAGTGGGCCCTGGCTGGCCACATTTGTACCTGGCCTCTGCTTTTGCAAAAAACCTCCCTCTGAGCCACTTCTAAGAGACTGACCTGAAAGTGCTAAAAATGACCCCTCCTCCTGTGCCACCTCATCTTCCATCATCGCCCTAAGTGTTTTCTCAAGGAGACATAGAAGTGGTATTGTAACGCTGATAACGGATTCATCGCCACTGGCCATGTTGGTGGGGTACTCGAAACAGCGCAACAGGGCACACGGGTCTCGCATGGAGGCCCAGTCATTGGCGGTGAAGTGGTGCTGTACCGCACTGCGACTGACCCGTGCGTGCTGCAGCTGAAACTCCACTATGGCCTGCTGCTGCTCGCACAGTCTCTTCAGCATGTGCAAGGTGGAGTTCCACCTGGTGGGCACGTCACATATGAGGCGGTGAGCGAGAAGGCCGAAGTTATGCTGTAGCGCAGACAAGCGAGCAGCAGCAGGATGTGAACGCCGGAAGCGCGCACAAACGGCCCGCACTTTATGCAGCAGCTCTGACATGTCGGGGTAGTTGTGAATGAACTTCTGCACCACCAAATTCAGCACATGCGCCAGGCAAGGGACATGCGTCAAACCGGCTAGTCGCAGAGCTGCGACGAGATTTCGCCCATTATCGCACACCACCAGGCCAGGCTTGAGGCCCATCGGCAGCAACCACTCGTCGGTCTGTTGTTCAATACTCCGCCACAACTCCTGCGCGGTGTGGGGCCTGTCCCCCAAACATATGAGTTTCAGAATGGCCTGCTGACGTTTACCCCGGGCTGTGCTGAAGTTGGTGGTGAAGGTGTGTGGCTGACTTGATGAGCAGGTGGAAGAAGAGGAGGAGGAAGCAGAGTAGGAGGAGGAGGCTACAGGAGGCAAATAATGATGCCCTGCGATCCTTGGCGGCAAAAGGACGTGCGCCAAAGAACTCTCCGTCTGGGGCCCAGCTGCCACTACATTTACCCAGTGTGCAGTTAGCGAGATATAGTGTCCCTGGCCGTGCTTACTGGTCCACGTATCTGTGGTTAGGTGGACCTTGCCACAGATGGCGTTGTGCA